>CM076970.1:49053022-49348022 GCA_039105355.1 Benthosema pterotum | reverse complement strand
ATGTCAATGCTAACATACTAATGCTAACATGCTAATGCTGACATGCTAATGCTGACATGCTAAAGATGCTAACACGTTGGATACATGCTAACATGCTAATGCTAGCATTAGCATGTTAGCATTAGCATGTTAGCCTTAGCATGTTAGCATTAGCATGTTAGCATGTTAACATTAGCATGTTAGCATTAGCATGTTCGCATTAGCATGCTAGCATTAGCATTGGTACATGCTAACATGGTAATGCTAGCATTAGCATTGCACATGCTAACATGCTAATGCTAACAATTAGTCTGAATAGGGGTATGTCTAAATGTCTAAATAGGGGTATGTCTAAATGGGGGTATGTCTAAATAGGGGGATGTCTAAATAGGGGGATGTCTAAATAGGGGGATGTCTAAATACCAGCATGTAACCCATCTGAGAGAAGTGTTGTCCACACTGATCACATCCATAGGGTTTCTCTCCTGTGTGAATTCTCTGGTGTGATTTAAGATGGCCCATCTGAGAGAAGTGTTGTCCACACTGATCACATCCATAGGGTTTCTCTCCTGTGTGAATTCTCTTGTGTTTTTTAAGGCTGGACATTACAGAGAAGTGTTGTCCACAGTGTTCACATCCATAGGGTTTCTCTCCTGTATGAACTCTTTGGTGTATTTTAAGTGTACGCAAGTCAGAGAAGTGTTTTCCACACTGATCACATCCATAGGGTTTCTCTCCTGTGTGAATTCTCTGGTGTGGTTTAAGGTGGTCCATCTGAGAGAAGTGTTGTCCACACTGATCACATCCATATGGTTTCTCTCCTGTATGAACTCTTTGGTGTGTTTTAAGTGTACGCAAGTCAGAGAAGTGTGTTCCACACTGATCACATCCATAGGGTTTCTCTCCTGTGTGAATTCTCTGGTGTGCTTTAAGATGGCCCATCTGAGGGAAGTGTTTTCCACACTGATCACATCCATAGGGTTTCTCTCCTGTGTGAATTCTCTGGTGTGATTTAAGATGTCCCATCCGAGAGAAGTGTTGTCCACACTGATCACATCCATAGGGTTTCTCTCCTGTGTGAACTCTCTGGTGTGTTTTAAGTGTGGACATTTTAGGGAACTGTTTTCCACACTGATCACAACAGTGGACTTTTTGTTTATCCAAACTTCTTTGTTCATTCACCTCTGGTAGAACAGTGAAGTCAGTCTGATGATGCGGCACTGAATTGGAAACAAAGACAAGAGAAATGTCATAAGCTATTTATAAGTCAGTGTGGCAGGGTGGTGTAATTTGGTCCGACTACGCCACCTAGGGAATTGCACCCCAGGAAATAATCACTGTGATACACTGAACACCCAGAACACATGAGTGAATCCTTCACACAGGTTCGCTTACAATAAGAATGGCAGGCAGAGACGTAAATACCGAAATACAGATCTGTTTTATTAACTATTTAAAATGGCAATTAATCTATTTTGACCTTGACAGTGTGATATACAACAATAAAACAAAGGTTCTAATTCAATATGGATAAAATAGGTCTAATACAAACAGGGTAAAACATACACCAGAATAGGCTATGTATTGCACATATTGAGTTGGGACAGATATTGGAGATAAGATAGGAGGCGGGGCAGGCCAACAGGCCCAGATTACGGCACCCCAATGCACAGCAAACCAAAATGCACAGCAAATAATGAGAAACACACAAAATAATATAAAAGTCAACAAACCAGGGGTCGCTACTACTGGGCAGCGGTACGCCGACTCCACAGATCTCCTCCCTCCCCCCAAGCCCTAAAGTACAATAATCATGCACCATATGTGGCGAGTATGATCCCAGCAGTACTCACACTTCCTCTTGGATAGCTAACAGTCTCTGTAGGCTACACCACAGTTGCTGTAATACCGGGGGGTTGGCAACACTGCCGGGTTGGCAACACTGCCGGGTTGGCAACAATGCTGGGTTGGCAACACTGACGGATTCACAGGTTGGCAACACTGCCGGGTTGGCAACACTGCCGGGTTGGCAGCGTGAGGATGCGGAGGGAGACAATGAGAATTTATTGTATCCAGACAAACAAACAAAGATGTAAGCTTCTGTTTCAATCCATCAAAGCTTAATTGGCACTGCTCAGACCACAGTGAAGGAAAGTGTTTTTCCGAAGTTCTCAGAGAAGCCCTCTTAGTCTTTGTCCCTGCCAGCGTCGCAACCAAAGCATGAAGGGGGGCTGCCAATTTGGCAAACCCCTCCACGAACCGGCGGTAGTAACTGGCGAAGCCCAAGAATGAACGCAACTCTGAAACAGTGGACGGCTGACGCCAGTCCGCAACTGCCCATGGCCCAAGTAACGAACCTCCCGTTGGAAAAATGAACACTTTGACAGTTTTGCTTTCAAGCCTTCCCGCTGCAACCTGCTGAGCACGACTTCCATCCGTTCCAAGTGCTGGGCCACGGTAGACGAGTAGAGAACGATGTCGTCAAGATAAAGTAATAAAGTCTGGGACTGTTGGTCTCCAAACAGGCGTTCCATCAAGCGCTGGAAAGTTCCTGGAGCATTGCAGAGTCCAAATGGCATCCGATTCCACTCAAAGAGGCCAAATGGAGTGCAAAAAGCGGTCTTGGCCCGATCTTTTTCCACTACCGGAACCTGATTATAGCCACTGGCTAAATCCATAGATGAAAACCACTGCGCCCCCGCCAACGAGTCCAAGGACTCTTCGATCCGTGGCAAAGGAAAAGCGTCCCTCCTAGTCTTGGCGTTTAGCCGCCTGTAGTCAACGCACATGCGGAGACTACCGTCTTTCTTTTTCACCAAGACTATCGGTGAAGCATAAGGACTGCTGCTCTCCCTAATGATCTCCGAGTCCAGTAATTGGTTAATATGAGCTTTTGCCAACTCATACTCGGAGGGGGGTATGCGCCGATAGCGCTGGCGGACAGGAGCCTCATCAAGAAGCGGTATCTCATGAGAGATCAAGTCAGTGCAACCCAGATCGCCGTCATGAGTTGCGAACACTCCACTGTATTTCTGAAGCAAAGCTCTAGCTGCCCCTTGGTCTTCACTCGGCAAAGCACCCAGGTCCAAAGCTTCAATCTGGTCTGATATGGAAGTAGAACCGACGTGGGAAGAGATTGTCGCCGTTACAGAACCATCCTCGATGACTCTTGAAGGCAGGGTGACCACCTGGGCAATGCTAACCTGGCCCAAGATGACCCGTGGGTAAAGCAAAGCGCCCGTGGTCCCTACGTTGACCACTGGGACGTAGACAGTGCCCCGAGTTACCGTAAGTAGAGCTGGAGAGGCCAGCAAGCCGGCTGGTAGACCCGAATCTGGGGGTTCAAAGAAGACAGAGGTAGGGGATCCTTGCTCTACACACGTCGCCGCAACCAACTTCATTGTGCCGCCCGGGATACGCCATGCTTTACCTCTGCGGACCTTAACCAACCCCATCATAGCAGGTTGAGTTTCGGCCTGGTGACATCGTTGGAAAGCCTCCACAATAGGACTGGGCGTCCGCAAGCCAGAAAGTGTTTTAAAGAGTGCAGACCCATGTTGGCCAAAGAGCTCGCGGTACCGCCGAACCAGTACATTCATTCCCAGCACTCCCGGAGCTTGGGAAGCAAGAGTAGTTGGAGGATCTCTGACAATGAGTATACCACACTTTGGCACCGTCTTACCACAAAGCTCTACATCCAGTTCTATGTAGCCGACGTAGGGAATGGGAAGGCCATTAGCTGCACTCAACCGCAACCAATGACAAGACCGGAGGCGGTCCTGACCCCATGGTTCGAAATTCTCAGTGAAGAAAGACTCTGTTATGGTAGACACCATGGAACCGGTGTCGATCAAGCAAGGAACCAGTGCGCCGCCCATACAAACTTCCAAATGGGGGCAAGACGACATCAAGCTGGATACTCCTGCATCAACGGGGCCTCCTGAGCCGGGTAGGTCCCCTCCCGAACTATGGCTCTGTAGGTCGGGGGGTGTTAGTTTTCCGCCGGTGTCTGAGGATAAGATGGCATGCCCTCGCCTGACGATGGCAGGCTGGTGGATGGCTGCCGACGATAAGGCCGCGGGGCCTCACAATCACCCGCATAGTGGCCAGACTGCTGACACCTCCTACAGGTCACTGAACTACTCCGTGATCGTCGGCTAAGCTGACTAGACTGGCTAGGCAGTTGAGTTCCTTGGAAATGTGCGACGACCTGTGTAAGCTGATTTAACTGGTCTTGCTGTTTTTTCAACATGTCCATCAATTCACTAAGCTCTGAAGTCTGAGGTGGGTTGCCCCCTGGTGGGCGCATACCGCTATGAACGGCATACTGGATGCCACATGCCGAAGGAACTGAATAACTACGACTCCGTGCACCCCCTGGCATCCCCTCCCGTTCCCACCGGATCGCTTCCTCTCTGACCTCCCACAACATACTGGTTGGACACCGACGTACCAGCTGCTTCAGTTCCCGTCAAAGGGAGCCATCCAAGACATGTTCAATGAACTGGTCGCTCAGCAAGACATCTGCATTAGACATGCTGGCAGGTGCACACTGTTTGACTCTCTCCATTAAACCCATGAGAACATGGGAGAATTCTTGTAGTGTCTCTCCATCTTGCTGTTTCCTGCTGAAAAATGCCTCTTGTAAAGCTACGTAGGACTGTGAACACCCGTACAGGTCTTTCAAAATGCCAATAACTTTATTGGGATCCTCCCTCTCTGCAGCAGGGCGATATTTTATCTCCTCTCGCGCCTCTCCCTCCAAGTGGTCAAACAAGAAAAAGGCTTGGTCTATGGCCGACAGATGACGCGCACGCATACAAGCCTGTGCCTCCTCGACCCATTCATATACACTGACACCAGACTTGCCATTGAAATAGGGGCATTTGCGATCTTGCGGCACAAAGACCAGCCTTTCTGTTGCAGTAACACTGGCACCGCCCGAAGGTGGCGCCGTATTGGATGGAGTTCGCGACTCAGTGGAGACAACACTACTACCTGACTGCCTCTCTCTCTGTTCCTGCCTCAGCAAACCATTATCTGCCTTCAGCTGCTCCACTAGGTCCCGGAGCTCTTGTAGCTCCGCCTCCATGATGAAGACAGAAAAGAGATGAGAACTTACGACCAATTGTAGTACACCTGGAGGAACTATTTCGGGTGACCAAGGGGGTCCTCTCTGTCCCACAACCACACACTGCCGTTCTGCTTCGACTGGAAAAAGAAGGTAACAATTAAACTCCCTCCACAATGTTTAGCAAATAGGATTACTATCCTACCTAACACAGGTAAAGATAAAACAAACAAAGCAGAACAGCAGGTGTGGTCTTCCTGTGAACAACAAGGGTCGCATCAGACTCTACTCTATGGTTTGCTAAAGCAAGAACAGAGAGAGAGAGGCAAAACCGAACTTACCGCGCTCAAGTAGGCAACACAACACACAATGCGCTCACTATGGCGGCAGCCGGTGTGGTAGAAGCAAAACACTGTAACAACAAAAGCCCAGGTTTATATTCACTTGGCATCGCGGGACACCAAACGAGTACAAATATGCTGCAGAGAGGAAGGACCACCAACATACCTGTTGGTTTGTGTCGTTGTACACACATCCAGTACTACTCCAAAAAGGAGTGTATCGTTGTAGGAGTTGGATGTAGCCCCGAGGCTAAAAAGGCAATACGAGAGTTCACAGTCACGTATGAGGCCACAATTATAACCAGTGCAGGTAAAACGTTTAAACAGCGAGGTGGATAAACATACCTGCACAGAAGTGCAAAAGAACGCGTATCTCCAATTGTTTGGAGAGACAGAGAGATAGAATGCTTCTGTCAGCCAGGAAGCGTGTGCACGCACAAGCACAGCCAGAGCAGAGAGGCAAACGCTCACACTCATACGAGCGTGGTTCAAATGAACAGACTAATGAGGAAGGTGGAGGTGGGCAGTGAAAGGTGGGCAGTGACAGCGTGGGAACGTCACGCCCATCCTGCCACATCAGCAAACACACTCAACAGTTTACCAGCCATTCAACATTTCCCATAGAGATGATAAAAATGATTAACTCTTTGACAGATTAGCAGAAAAGCTAGGCTTCCCATTAGGCTCAATAGTAACAAAATAATTTATAGAAAATCCTCTGTTGTGAATTTGTGTAAATGAATGAGATCCAAATACTGCTTAAGGTGTCTACTTAAAAAAAAAAGAGAGTTGATGATGCATTTCAGTTTTTTTTTAAATACATTTGAGAAAACAGCATGTATTTTCACATTGCACCGTTTCCTGGACTCATTCAGAAACAAATGCATTTAATAAAGTTATATCATTTATCAATTAAAGTTGTAAAGTGTGTGAGTTGTTTTCTGGAGTTTGTAGTGCAACCACGACTTAAAACGACTTCATGAGGTGGTTTGAAAGAGTTAACGCGCTTATTAATAAAACAAAAAAATAAAATGACTTCTGGAGTAACAACTCACACTGCATGACCTTGACCTCCTTCCCCAAGGGCATCCACAGGCCCTTGGTGGGAGTGTGGGCCAGGAAGTCCCGAGCGTCCTCGTTCCCCGGGTCAGCAGGGATACAGTCCTCTGGCTTCTCATCCTTCTCCTACAACAACAATACACACAAACAAACAAACAAACGTCACACTAGCCACGTTTCCATAAAACCTTTGCGAAAATAGGAAGAGTATGTCAATTAAGTAGAAAAAAGAAAAGCGAATTGTGCGCAGTTTCCAGTAAATTATGAAATGCAACTCATGGGAGTCTAGGGGAAAACAAAATAGGTTCATGAAACAAGCAATAGGTGGCACAGTTTTGCCAGTAACATGAGACATATGGTTATTAAGTGAACAAGCAGTCCACGAAGTGGACCTTGTTAAGGGATCAAGCAGTCCACGAAGTGGACTTGATCCCTTCTTGTTTCTGTCTCTTTTTTCCTTCTCCTTCTTCTTCCGCCAGAAATAGCTGTTCTGGCTGAACCGTGCAGTCGGTTTTCGCGAAAATTGGTAATCTGGTAGAGGGTGATGCCAAACGGTGATGATGCGAAGCCTGTGACCACTGGTCAAATGGTGGCGCTATAGCACTCAACTGAAATTGCAAACTTTAAACACTCATAACTCATGAACTGCTCGACTCTCAGAAATGTAACTTATATTCACTTATGCGTCTGCTTATGTCAAACAACTTTTGTATTCTGACTTTTGACCTCTGACCTTTAGATGAGCCGCCATCTTTAATCATATGTAAAACAGTTAAAATGTCTCTTCTCCTACAATCTTTGATCAAAATGCATAACAATGACCTACATATGAACTTTGAAGCCATACAAACATGAAATGAGTGTGAATTTTGTTTTCAGTGAAAAAAATGATGTTTTTACGAGCCAATGAAAATTGCTTGTTTGTGAAAATTCTTCTATTATCCCTAATCTACACATGCAAAGTAATCTGTTTATGAGATTTTACAGTTTGGTAGAGGGGGATGCCAAATAACACTAAAACCAGTCTTGCTCCAATCGCTCAAATGGGGGCGCTATATCAATTCTTTGAAACTGAAACATTTGAACAAGCATAACTCAGGCTTCGTTTGGCTTAAAATCATGGGACTTGTTTCTACACGTTCCTTGATTCATGTGGAACACATCTGTAATTTCGACTGGTAAGCTCCACCCCGAGAGTGTCTGCCATTTTAAGCAGTTTGAAAAATGCTCATGCCTGATTTTATGCCTGGATTTTTGATCAATTTGCATGACACCTGCTACATGAGAACTTTGGCCCCATCCGGACAAAAGTTCAGAAGCAAATTTATTTTCATCAAAAAATGACGTTTTTATAAGCCAATGAAAGTTGCTCGTTTGTGAAGAGTCTTCTTCTGCTTGTTTCTCTCTGGCAACACTGGAGCAAGTACATTGTGCCAGATTGTGTGAGAGGAATAAGCATGTGGAACTTGTTTCCATTTGTCACTTTGACCACTAAGCTCCACCCTCGGACTGCTGAATTGTGCATATTGTTCATATTGCTTACTGCTTGGTGGCGTGTTGTTGGGTTGTTTCATTGATGACAACAACTAAGCAAATCATTGTGCCTGGATAGCTCAGTCGGTAGGGTGCCTGACTTCGGAACACAAGATTGAGGGTTCAAGTCCCACTGCTGACAATACAAAGTCTGAGTCTCCAAAAACCCTGCTGTGTTTCCACAATCACATGATGTATTTCTTCCATGTTTCTATGGCTTATTTGTGCATATTTAAGGAGCGGTAGTGGCTCAGAGGTAGAGTAACCGGATGGTAACCACAAGGTTGCCGGTTCGATCCCGGGCTCCTGCAGAGTTAGTGTCGATGTGTCCCTGTCCCACTGCCATCAGTGTATGAATGTGTGTGTGAATGGGTGAATGTGATGCACAATCTATGTAAAGCGCCTTGGATAAAGGCGCTATATAAATGCACCATTTACCATTTACCAAGCAGTCCACTGAATGTGTGTGTTGTTTCCAGTACGTCTTGTGTCTGTTGGGTAGCCTCATTGGTAGAGCGCATGACTTGGAAATGAGAGTTCCTGGGTTCAAATCCCGGCACGGACACCTAGTAATATGAGTCAATCATGCACAATCTCATGTGGTCTTCTACATCTAAGTTCATGGTTCTATGTGTAACCCAGGGTAAAACTCAATGTAATGGTGGTTGTCACCATTCGGCCATGTTGTGTTTTGTCACTATTCGGCCATGTTGTCACTAATGACAGTTCACAGCTCAGTTCACCACTCACTCACAGCTCACCAATCATTTACTCATTCAGCAACTCAGTGGCCTTGTGGTTAGCGTGTCCGCCCTGAGACTGGGAGGCCGGGGTTCGATTCCCGGCCGGGTCATACCAAAGGCTCTAAAAACGGGATCCAATGCCTCCCTGCTTGGCACTCAGCATCAAGGGTTGGATTGGGGGTAAGACCCTGTGTCATACTAGCGTCATGTCCAGAGGGTGTACTTGTACATCAAGCTGCCTCATGCTACAGAAACAGGAGATAGGCACCTGCCCTATGGGCCTCATGGCTGGGCAAGGCTGTTTGACTGTCACTATTCGGCCATGTTGTCACTAATGACAGTTCATAGCTCAGTTCACCACTCACTCACAGCTCACCAATCATTCACTCAGTCACACCAGATTGTGAGTCAGTCAGGGCAGGAATCAAAAACCCTGCCCTGCTCCCATAATTACCTGATGTATTTCTGAAGTTCAGGCTCCCATGTTTCTATGGCTTATTTGTGCGTATTGTTCTTACTCCTTATTGCTGCTTGCTTGATCCCGTTTTATTGCTGCTTGCAGCTATATTTAAGGGATCAAGCAGTCCACGAAGTGGACTTGATCCCTTCTTGTTTCTGTCTCTTTTTTCCTTCTCCTTCTTCCGCCAGAAATAGCTGTTCTGGCTGAACCGTGCAGTCGGTTTTCGCGAAAATTGGTAATCTGGTAGAGGGTGATGCCAAACGGTGATGATGCGAAGCCTGTGACCACTGGTCAAATGGTGGCGCTATAGCACTCAACTGAAATTGCAAACTTTAAACACTCATAACTCATGAACTGCTCGACTCACAGAAATGTAACTTATATTCACTTATGCGTCTGCTTATGTCAAACAACTTTTGTATTCTGACTTTTGACCTCTGACCTTTAGATGAGCCGCCATCTTTAATCATATGTAAAACAGTTAAAATGTCTCTTCTCCTACAATCTTTGATCAAAATGCATAACAATGACCTACATATGAAGCCATACAAACATGAAATGAGTGTGAATTTTGTTTTCAGTGAAAAAAATGATGTTTTTACGAGCCAATGAAAATTGCTTGTTTGTGAA
The DNA here is from genome assembly GCA_039105355.1 of Benthosema pterotum. Taxonomy (NCBI): domain Eukaryota; kingdom Metazoa; phylum Chordata; class Actinopteri; order Myctophiformes; family Myctophidae; genus Benthosema; species Benthosema pterotum. Next base: position 49,338,206 of record CM076970.1, on the reverse strand, counting down.
AATTCTTCTATTATCCCTAATCTACACATGCAAAGTAATCTGTTTATGAGATTTTACAGTTTGGTAGAGGGGGATGCCAAATAACACTAAAACCAGTCTTGCTCCAATCGCTCAAATGGGGGCGCTATAGCAATTCTTTGAAACTGAAACATTTGAACAAGCATAACTCAGGCTTCGTTTGGCTTAAAATCATGGGACTTGTTTCTACACGTTCCTTGATTCATGTGGAACACATCTGTAATTTCGACTGGTAAGCTCCACCCCCAGAGTGTCTGCCATTTTAAGCAGTTTGAAAAATGCTCATGCCTGATTTTATGCCTGGATTTTTGATCAATTTGCATGACACCTGCTACATGAGAACTTTGGCCCCATCCGGACAAAACTTCAGAAGCAAATTTGTTTTCATCAAAAAATGACGTTTTTATAAGCCAATGAATGTTGCTCGTTTGTGAAGAGTCTTCTTCTGCTTGTTTCTCTCTGGCAACACTGGAGCAAGTACATTGTGCCAGATTGTGTGAGAGGAATAAGCATGTGGAACTTGTTTCCATTTGTCACTTTGACCACTAAGCTCCACCCTCGGACTGCTGAATTGTGCATATTGTTCATATTGCTTACTGCTTGGTGGCGTGTTGTTGGGTTGTTTCATTGATGACAACAACTAAGCAAATCATTGTGCCTGGATAGCTCAGTCGGTAGGGTGCCTGACTTCGGAACACAAGATTGAGGGTTCAAGTCCCACTGCTGACAATACAAAGTCTGAGTCTCCAAAAACCCTGCTGTGTTTCCACAATCACATGATGTATTTCTTCCATGTTTCTATGGCTTATTTGTGCATATTTAAGGAGCGGTAGTGGCTCAGAGGTAGAGTAACCGGATGGTAACCACAAGGTTGCCGGTTCGATCCCGGGCTCCTGCAGAGTTAGTGTCGATGTGTCCCTGTCCCACTGCCATCAGTGTATGAATGTGTGTGTGAATGGGTGAATGTGATGCACAATCTATGTAAAGCGCCTTGGATAAAGGCGCTATATAAATGCACCATTTACCATTTACCAAGCAGTCCACTGAATGTGTGTGTTGTTTCCAGTACGTCTTGTGTCTGTTGGGTAGCCTCATTGGTAGAGCGCATGACTTGGAAATGAGAGTTCCTGGGTTCAAATCCCGGCACGGACACCTAGTAATATGAGTCAATCATGCACAATCTCATGTGGTCTTCTACATCTAAGTTCATGGTTCTATGTGTAACCCAGGGTAAAACTCAATGTAATGGTGGTTGTCACCATTCGGCCATGTTGTGTTTTGTCACTATTCGGCCATGTTGTCACTAATGACAGTTCACAGCTCAGTTCACCACTCACTCACAGCTCACCAATCATTTACTCATTCAGCAACTCAGTGGCCTTGTGGTTAGAGTGTCCGCCCTGAGACTGGGAGGCCGGGGTTCGATTCCCGGCCGGGTCATACCAAAGGCTCTAAAAACGGGATCCAATGCCTCCCTGCTTGGCACTCAGCATCAAGGGTTGGATTGGGGGTAAGACCCTGTGTCATACTAGCGTCATGTCCAGAGGGTGTACTTGTACATCAAGCTGCCTCATGCTACAGAAACAGGAGATAGGCACCTGCCCTATGGGCCTCATGGCTGGGCAAGGCTGTTTGACTGTCACTATTCGGCCATGTTGTCACTAATGACAGTTCATAGCTCAGTTCACCACTCACTCACAGCTCACCAATCATTCACTCAGTCACACCAGATTGTGAGTCAGTCAGGGCAGGAATCAAAAACCCTGCCCTGCTCCCATAATTACCTGATGTATTTCTGAAGTTCAGGCTCCCATGTTTCTATGGCTTATTTGTGCGTATTGTTCTTACTCCTTATTGCTGCTTGCTTGATCCCGTTTTATTGCTGCTTGCAGCTATATTTCACTTCTTGATTTTGTCTCTTTTTTCCTCCTTCCGCCAGAAATAGCTGTTCTGGCTGAACCGTGCAGTCGGTTTTCGCGAAAATTGGTAATCTGGTAGAGGGTGATGCCAAACGGTGATGATGCAAAGCCTGTGACCACTGGTCAAATGGTGGCGCTATAGCACTCAACTGAAATTGCAAACTTTAAACACTTATAACTTATGAACTGCTTGACTCTCAGAAATGTAGCTTATATTCACTTATGCGTCTGCTTATGCCGAACAACTTTTGTATTCTGACTTTTGACCTCTGACCTTTAGATGAACCGCCATCTTGAATTATATGTAAAACAGTTAAAATGTCTGTTCTCCTACAATCTTTGATCAAAATGCATAACAATGACCTACACATGAACTTTGGAGCCATACGAATATGAAAATAGGTGTGGATTTTGTTTTAAGTGAAAAAATTATGTTTTTACGAGCCAATGAAAATTGCTCGTTTGTGAAAATGATTCTAATGCCCCTAATCTACACATGCAGCGTAATATGCTTCTGATATTTTACAGTTTTGTAGAGGGGGATGCCAAATAGCAGCAAAACCAGTCTTACTCAAATTGCTCAAATGGGGGCTGTTACGTGTATTATTATGGGGGAACAGACAGACAGTGCAGGCAGCATGTGTTCCTCCCCTCTATATTCTGCTCTCCTCTCCTTCTCTCCAGTCTGTCAATCATGCTCACAGGTCCAGCCCACTCATCTCCAGTACCAGCCCACTCCTCCACCTCTCACCACCGGTTGGGCCACCACGCATCTGTCTCCTCCAATCACCTCCATCATCAGACTATATAAGTCACCTGTTGTCTTCCACTCACTCTCTTTCTAGCCTGCCAGCAGACAGCAGCTCCAAACCATTCAGTGTCCTAAGCATACCAGTTTTGCCAGTTTGTCCAAATACAAGTCAAATAGTAGTTCTTAGAAGTTGTCCTAAACACAGCCATTTTGTAAAACCAGTCTTTGTTGTTAAAAACGAGGCTATTCGGTAAAGCCCTACTCTAGCCACAGTCTCACAGTAAAAGTACTGTTAAAGTACCGTACTGTACTGTTTATAATCAGAGTACTTTCTTTTGTTTGTAGTTCTAGTATTTAAGTTCAGCCTTCCCCGTTAAGTTCTTCAGGGAAGGGACAGGGAAGACAGGGTACCCTGTACATTTTGCAACACGTAGGTAACTCCCATGTTTTTTACATCAGGTTAGAGGTGAGTGCCACATGTTGTAATTTCCTTTTTTTGAAGGTAGAGTAGGAATTGTTTGTTTGAGTAATTCCCGGTAGGTCAGAGGGTTGGGGTTCTAGGTAGGTGTGTTTTTGATTGTAACTTTTTCTGGCACCACCAGTCCCTTCCCTTAGCTTTTTGTATTTTCTGTTCAGTAACCTTTCTACTTTAATTCAATAAATTGTAACCCTCAGTTTTCCTTAACCCTTTGTCCGCCCATCATTTCATTTTCCGGGTATTATATGTAAATCCCGTCTGGGATATTACAGGGGCGCTATAACAATTCTTTGAAACTGAAACATTTGAACAACCATAACTCGGGCCTTGTTTGGCCAAAAATCATGGGACTTGTTTCTACATGTTCCTTGATTCATGTGGAACACATCTGTAAAGCTCCACCCCCAGAGTGTCTGCCATTTTAAGCAGTTTGAAAAATGCTCATGCCTGATTTTCTGCCTGGACTTTTGATCAATTTGCATGAAACCTGCTACATGAGAACTTTGGCCCCATCCGGACAAAAGTTCCGAAGCAAATTTGTTTTCATCAAAAATGGCAACACTGGAGCAAGTATTGTGCCAGATTGTGTGAGAGCAATAAGCATGTGGAACTTAGGGAAGCATGTGAAATATGGTCTTCCAATTTCCAAGGTGAGTTTTCCATTTTTATATGGCTTATTGTGCATATAGTGCTGTTTGCATATTGTCACACGGTTTGGTGGTCTTGCATGTATCTGTGATGTGATGATGTGTTACGAGCATGTCAATGTGCAAAGTTTGAATACTTGGTACCAAGACATAAAAGCTCCCATCATGTGATGATATATATATATATATATATATATATATATATATATATATATATATATATATATATATATATATATATATATATATATATATATATTGTGTGTGTTGCATGTAGCAGGGAGACCTGTCTCCAGACAATCAGAGCCATCTAGTAGAAGAGTTGCGACATTGAGGGGTCAGAAAACCGCCTGGTCACGTGGTCTCATACTCTCACGAGCCCATAGGCTTCAATGCATTCAGTAACTTCCGGCTGTCACTCTTAATGTCACTATCCAACAGAAGTCTATGTAGACGGACTGGCCCCATGAAGTGAACAGAGTTGGCGTAACTGTCTATTTCCAGGGCTCTGCAGACAATGATCTGTGGCCACTCCCCAAACACTCACCCACTTGCAGGTGGCCACTGACAGCCCCTCCCCCACTATAAAGCCAGGGACTTAGTCATTCAGTCCTCCTATTGCTGTCAACATGCACTGAGTGAGCAAGGTAGGCATTAGGTGGTTTTTATGCTAAACCATCACTCACATTATTGTATGTAGTAAATGGTCCTGTTGTTCCTCAGGTGCTCTCCTCCTAGTTCTGGGCGCTGAGGGACAAGCTCCTGTTGGGTTGTTTGCACTTAACTGGAGGTATGTTTATGCACAAGGAGCTTGTAGATCAGCCATTTCTAATTGACACTTTACTATTTGTATAATTTTACACTGTGGTTCAGTATTCTTCAGGTGACCTCTGCATAAGCCTCAGTACTGCTCAAGAGCATCTTTTGTTTGTTTTCTTGCACTTAACCAGAGGTATGTTTTAAAGGTAGGGGAAGTGATATGAAATTCATGGTGTAGTACCAGCCTGGTGCACTAGGGGCCCCCAAAAGTAGCTACACTATGTGAACCTGCTGCTCTCTCCTGATTGGAGGAGAATTGTGGTGACCTGGGGAACGTTTATTAGCTCCTCTGCTAACGTGGGGGGGGGGGGGGGGGGGGGGGGGGGACTCCATATGTGGTTTACACACCTTATAATAGAGCATTTTAACAGAAAAAAATATTTTTTGGGTGATATCTGACAAAAGTGAAATCACTTCTCCTACCTTTAAGCAAGGAGCTTGTAGATCGGCCATTTTTAAATGTTCATGTTTGAATGTTTTATGATATATTGTGATTCATGTACTCATATGGGTTTTTGTTACACTTCCAGTGTAGACGGGTGTAGCCTACATGACCTGTTGGTGGACCTGTTGCGTGTGGCCATGACAACACACACACACACACACACACACACACACACACACACACACACACACACACACACACACACACACACACACACACACACACACACACACACACACACACACACACACACACACTCTGTCTGTCAATCAGTGTCTGTGCTTAACTCCCTCTGTCTCTCCCTCACTCAGTGTGGCACACCCAGCTGGCACCTGCAGCAAGTTCCCCAATCAGCCATGCTCCTCCTCCTGCATAAAAGCCAGCTCCTTCAGTCTGATGGCAGACAGACCAGACAACAGCTCAGCAGCCCAGCTCTGTTCTTGTTAGCCTTTGTTTTCAGTTCTCTTTAGTTAGTTTATTTCTGTTTGGCCTGGAGATGGCCGGCAGCCTTGGTTTTCGTTATGTTTTAGTTCTCGGTTTAGGATTCATTTGTTAAGTTAGGGCGAGGGGTGGGAACAGCTTCGACGTCCCTAGGGGTGGCCTGGGCCCCCCCTCCTTCTGTTTGCGGCATCTCCAGGTCTTCCTTTGTTCTCCTTGTTTGGTAAAGTAATCATGTAAATAATTCATTACAAGTAATCAGATTACTTAAGTATCCCTACCAGTTCAACCAGCAATGCTGCCCTTGTACAAATGTAATCTAATACTTTTGGGAGTGGTTGTTAATAAAAACCGTTAAACCTTGCCATTCTCTTGATGTCCTTCTTTTATGTTGGAGTTTCCATTTTAGCCACCTCACTGCTTTTACAATGGAACTCGCATGGCTCATCAATGAAATGTTTAAATTACTTCGAAAATAATTCATTTGACCATCAAATATATAATGCAGCCTGGCAAACATACTGCTGTAAACCAGTATACTTTTATATTGTATGTAGAGTTTCACATCAGGATGTGGCAGATTGTCACACCCACATGTCCTATTGCTTCAGTTTTCTTCATAAACTGATTTGTCTTGTGTTTTGTTTATCCACTGCTGCATGCTGTTGCATGATCTAAAATCCAATTTTAATGCAACGCACCAGAGCCATTTAGAGACGGAGTTGCGCCAATGATGGGGTACACAGTTACATTGGGTTAGTCACGTGATCAGTGGTCACAGTGAGCCTAACGGTGAAAAATCATAGTCTAGTGTCTGAAACACATTGTTTGAAGTGAGTAAGATGAGATGTAAAATGACAGCCGGTTTGAATTATTTTACAGTAACAATTAAAGTCTCTGCAATGTGTATGATTTGCTATTACTTAAAAAGACCTAACATAAAAGGATTCAAGCTCGGCTTTTACTTTGAGTCCAATGCATTTCTGCCTACTTCTCAATAGCACGGAGTTACACTCGCATATCATGAAAGTGACATTCACGGAAATGTCACTTTGTGATTGAGATGATAAAACTCAATGTAATGGTAATGGCACCAACTCAGTGGCCTTGTGGTTAGAGTGTCTGCCCTGAGACTGGGAGACCGGGGTTCGATTCCCGGCCAGGTCATACCCCGACATTCTAGATTTCCAGTAGTAACCTACCCAAAGCATTGTACAAGCCTTGATCATTTCATGTAACAGTGTAGTGGTTAAAACATTGTGCCAGATTATGTTAGATTAACTTCTTGAACAAAGTGGCCATTAAACAACTGTTGTTAACTAGTGTCCAATCACATTTATTTCACAATTTCTTCTAGTTGTACTTGAATTGTACTGTAATTGTCCAAGCTTTCATCAGTTTTGTTGTAGGAGGCCAGGTTGACATGTAGGCTACTGTAGGAATTTTACATTTCATTTATTCATTCACTATTGTATGGACCCGGGGCAAAAGCACCAAAAATATGTTCCTTCTTCTGCATATTGTTCTGACTCCTTATTGCTGCTTGCTTGTTCACGTTTTATTGCTGCTTGCAGCTATATTTTTACATATATTTTTACTTTTGAAGTTATTTTAGGCTTTACACACGGACTGCCTGCTTTATTCCTATTGACCTATAGGTCCGCTGTGCTGTGCAGAGGCTGTTCTGGCTCTGCTGTAGCAAAAACAATTAATATAGCCTAAAATCCTAATACATAATCTACACAACTCACTGTTTTCCTGACCTCGGTAGCCTCCTGATTTGGTCTGTGATATTGTAGATTACATAATGTTATCTGCAGCGCGACAAGTGCGCAACGGTGCAGGGAAAAAGGTTTGAACTTGAAAGAAATTTGAAAGAAATAATATCTAAGGGCAGAGACCGGTCATGTAAAACAGCTGTTAATGTCTGATATCGTATCTTAGCCATCATGCACGCTGATACAGAATACTACTGTACATTCTGGCCATGTGTGTCCTCTCTGCCTGGATGTGCGCATGGCCCTCGTCCGTTTTTTTTTTGAAAACCACTGAATTAGAAAAACCTCCAAGTGTGTTCTTTCACTACATACCTTTATGAGTCCAGGAGGAGGCTTCTCATAGCTGGAGGAAAAGACACAAGTATTACAGTATTACACATCATGAGTTATAATGTATAAACAGAGGTTTTCTCATGCAAATGAAGCCCTTGGAATTGAATGTTTGAATCATGGAATTGAATCATGAAACTCAACAGTCTACAAATGACTTCACATTGGATCAAATCTCTTGGAGCAATAATGCCACAGCTTGAATCATTTGATTTGTTGATTTTGACCACCCTGACACAACCAGCCATCCTCCGTTATTCATTCAGCATCTGAGCCACCCTCCACAGCCCGCTTGCCCGGGGCAAGTACAAAAAATGGTGGGGCAAGTGAAGACTGCTACCTGGTTGCCCGATCGGGCAAGTGTGCAACTTAGTGCACTATAACACAACACAAGATAAATTTGTCTTGAAGGCAGTCATTGCACTCTGCTTCTGTGTCTTTCCCTGCTTTCTAGCTATCCACAATTCCAGGCTGGATTTGGGTAACAAAACAGGCAAATTAACATACACATCAAAATGATGATTAATCACAGAGGAACCCTGCAGAGCGCCGTTATTACATGTTATTACATACATAGCCTAAGAAGCGCGCTAAGACCTGGGCTAATTAAGATGATGAATTTTAACTCTTGAGAGTGCAAATTTGGTTTCACTGTCTCAATGAAATGTACAAGTCGGCCCTATTGTAAATAAGTGAAATCTTAACTAGTGTGTCCAACTCATCATTTCTGTTAATAAAACAATCATTCATTCATTCAAGCCAGTGGTTTTCAACCTTTTTGATGGGACCACTATTCAAAATTTGAGCCACCGAGGACCACTTTCTTTTGCCTTCGTCCACAATTCCAGGCTAGATTTGGGTAACAACACAGTGAAACATAGAGATCATAAATGATCATTAATCTTCTACATTCTCTAGTTGTGTAGACTTGGGATAATTCACATGATGAATATTTTAACTCTTGATAGTGTAAATATGAAACCATGGTTTAATTTTTTACAGTAAAGTGTTGGACTTCCAAGAGTTGAAATATTCATCATGTGAATTAGCCCAAGTCTACACAACTAGCCCGGGGGCCACCTGAAACTCTCAAGGACCACTGGTGGTCCCTGGACCACTGCTTGAAAACCCCCTGTTGGACTCACAAGGTCTCCAGATGTTTCAGTTTCTACAGTAAACTGTTGGACTCACAAGGTCTCCAGATGTTTCAGTTTCTACAGTAAAGTGTTGGACTCACAAGGTCTCCAGATGTTTCAGGTTCTACAGTAAAGTGTTGGACTCACAAGGTCTCCAGATGTTTCAGTTTCTACAGTAAAGTGTTGGACTCACAAGGTCTCCAGATGTTTCAGTTTCTACAGTAAAGTGTTGGACTCACAAGGTCTCCAGATGTTTCAGTTTCTACAGTAAAGTGTTGGACTCACAAGGTCTCCAGATGTTTCAGTTTCTACAGTAAAGTGTTGGACTCACAAGGTCTCCAGATGTTTCAGTTTCTACAGTAAAGTGTTGGACTCACAAGGTCTCCAGATGCTTCAGTTTTTGCAGCTCCTTCTCCAGTTTGTGAGCTTCATGCTGCTGGTCGTGTTTGGACTCCTGGTTGTTGTGTTTATTTCTCTTATGTTTCTCCCCTCTTCTCCTCTCAGCCTCCTCCTTATCCTCCTCCTCGTGTCTTCGTTTCTTCCTCTCCGACATGTTCTTGGTTTTGCATTTAATTTAATTTAATTAAACGGCGTTTATTTTATTCTGCTGCAGGAGGAGAAATGAACGTGTGACATGCTAACTGCGCTAACTATACTAGCAGTAGCCAGAGACAGAGTTAGGACGACAACTCAACTCACTTCATGGCGCCAGTCCAATGGAGGCTCTTCTACATAGACTTGAATAGAGAATGGGGACAACAAATAGGGACAAGTCCTGGACCTGAAGTAGACAGAAATGCACTGGACTCAGGCAACAGCCCAGCATTAATGATCTTAAATCGTTTTATTTTAGATCGTTTTTAGTTACAGTACAACATAAACACAATTGTACAGTCAGTAACATTACTGTACAATACTGTTGACATGCTGGAAACATACATAAAACAGCTCTTATTTGCGTCGTTGAAAACAATACATTTCCAACTCCAGTTTGACCCTGTTCTGGCTGCATGAACAGCAGCTCGAGCGCTCCGTTTCTGACCCCTTAATGTCGCAACTATTAGATTCTACTGGATGCTCTGGTAGCAGCCATAGATATATATAATAAAGCTAGATGTCTCTCCCGCTCTGCTGGCCAATGGGGAGTGACGTCGTCACGCTGCTGGCCAATGGGGAGTGACGTCGTCACGTGGCGGCCATCTTGTGAGAGGAGAGCATAACATTGTGTCTACCTTTTTAAATGCTTATTTTTCAACCGATTTTAAAACGGATTGGTTTATTGTAAACGTCAGAGACGTATATGATGATGATGATTTGGGGGGGAAATGGAAAAAATAGCCACGTTGATAACGTTCATATGAATGCAATGAATGCAAATCCGTCAAGTTTTTATTTGGGCTGCCATAGAGCATAATGTATTTAGTCCTCTCACAAGATGGCCGCCGTGAACGACGTCAGAGGCTCCGTCCCAAGTCATCTAGCTTTCTTATATATATATATATATATATATATATATATATATATATATATATATATATATATATATATATATATATATATATATATATATATATATATATATATATGTATATGTATATAGAGCTGCGCAGTGACGTCACCGCCCCTGTTCCGGAAGTCTTTTCCCAATTCATTTTTCTCATAGACTTTTCGAAAATAATTTATATCAAGACAATTACGCCGCGGACAAAGCCAACTCGAGTCGTGACGAATCATGATGACACACACAAACCTTTGGGACAATAAAATAATTTCTAAGATGAAAAACGAAACAAAAAGTCTTGTATCATGCCGTTTTCTACTTCTTCCCAATTATATATTATATGACGATATTGTGTTTGTTGTCATGATTTGTCACGACCTGAGTTGGCTTTGTCCGCGGCGTAATCGTCTTGATATAAATTATTTTCGAAAAGTCTATGAGAAAAATGAATGGGGAAAATACTTCCGGAACAGGGGCGGTGACGTCACTGCGCAGCTCTATATCCCAAGAGGCCAATGACCAAGAGGGTCATAGTTACGTTGCTTCCTGACTCTAGAAGGAGGGGGGGCGGGTGCAATATTAGGAGACGGGAAGTATGTTGTAGTCTATTCATTTCCAATGGTAGAATGAACGTGAACACAACTTATGATCTATTCCTTAACTCCATGGACACTGAACTAAATACTGGACCCGATCATCAAAAGGCATATAATATTTACAGCATATTCATAGTAAAATGGCTTCTATTAGCTAAACAGAACAGAAGAAATTTCACTTTGCTATGAATTATTCTTTATCCCACCGCCCAACTCTCGCGAGATTTGTTAGGAGTCAGGAAGAGTCTCTTTGTAATCTGCAGTTTCACATACGACAGATAGGGGGCTCTGATCGAAACCATTACTACTTAGGAGACCATTTGTAGGCTTTGTAGTCCATGATCATTTATATAGTGGCGCCAATGGGAGTATGGCCATCTTTATAAATAGAGTATCTTTGGTATATCTTTGGTAGCAGCCTTCCTTCCAGAGCCATAGAGATGCGCAGTCCCACCCCTTTTATGACGTCGCCCGTGTTCCAGAAATAGAATCCTCCTAGACTTTTGGAAAAATGGTTAATATTTTACGCAATAAATTGCGCCGCAGACAAAGCCAACACACAATATTATCATGCAATATATAATTAGAAAAAAACGGCAGGATACAATACTTTACAACGTTTTTCACGACAAAAACTAAAGATTTATTTTGTTTTTCTGAGCAATTAATTCCGGGAAACAAAAGAGTCAAACATACAGATCAAAATGACCATTAATCTTGTAGGGTTGGGCTAAGTCAGATGGTGAAGTGTAGCCTAAACATGAAACCAATGGACCCGCAAGGGTCCTTTTGGTTTCATGTTTAGACCTATGCATCTGGTTAACCAACTTTCCATTGGGGTTCCAGGGGGCCAAAGGGTTCCAGGGGGCACCTGAAACTAGGGGTGTGCTGAAATATCGCTATCGTGATAATATCGTATACTTCCTCACGCAATATGTATCGTATATTCTATAGCAAATATCATGATATTTGCTGAGGAATAATTCCGTGAGGAAAAACGGATTGCAAGACTAAAATGTTAAATGACTTCTATAGCTGCTTCATTCCCAAAAAAAACCCAAACACAAGGTAAAAACAAAAAGCCCGGTATGAGAATCAGTTGAGATAGGCACAAGTGAAGATTAATAACTGAGGATATATATTGGTAAGTTCTGATTTTTACCTTCTAGTTTTTTATTCATTCATTTATTGTTTTTAGTTTTTGTTTTTCAGCTGCAGTTACAGTATCCTGATATATCGTTGATGAATTTCCTGCAATATATTGATATATCCCAAATATCACAATATATCAAATATCATGATATATTCATTATCAAAGGCCTAATATTGCCACCTATATCGCATCGTGAGGGACCAATATTGTCCCAGGCCTACCTGAAACCCTTTCAAGGACCACTGGTTGGCTCTATGCAAAAATATAGAAATGTGAGATTGTAGGCCCCGAAGCTTCATATTTGATGTAACTAAACATAATGATACATTGATGACACAACCACATCCTAAGCATGCATCAAACTAATAATTACATATAAACACATCTTTTTTGTTCCAATTACTCAAACAAAATGGCCAAGATGACAATGTGCAGAATATATGAGCAGATGACCTACATGGAAGCCTTTTGATGTGTAACAACTTTAAAGACAAATAAAGGTGCATTTGCCAGTGTTTCGTATATCATACAATCAGGAACTAGCATGTTGTAGAAATACCCTGTGTTTACTATTTGTTTCTGATGTATTTATTGTTTTAACATCACGTTTTGCTTCTTATAATACAGTGTACTGAGATATGTGTGAAGTAAAGAGCAGAAAGAAATGTGGCATTGTAGCATGAACATAATGAGGACCAGGTATGTTGAAAAGTGATACAATCTATTACCTTACAATATTATCTGGCACCACCTTCTGAATTACTGACAATTGTTACTATTAGAGTGTTGTAAATAAATAAATAAATAGTACTATCTAGCTTTGGTCGAATATAAGGTTCAATTCCAGCTGCAGTAATATGGTGACACCTCTGTTGTACAAGTGTTTTCTGAAATGACAAAATTACCACTTCACTACACTGGAATTTAATATGTTGTGCATATCTATTTTTTTTTTTCTTAACAGATTCTGTACATCTATCCCACAACATTCACAGCCATTTTTATCACATGCAAATGAAAATTGGTAGTGGGAACTATGCAAAATGTAGGCAATGCAAGACCTAATCATTCCCTGATGTGTCTTGCAAAAGACACCAAAAGTCATGGACACTGTCTTTTCTTACGCCACAGTTCATGATGCATAATAAACTACTGAGTAAAGTATAAGTAAAGACAGTGTGCTGGTGTGCACAGAATAGGGTTTTAAATACATTTACCAGTATCTTTTCTTTTTACAATCAGTCTGTGTTGTAACACCACCACAAACAGGCCAGTAGGTGGCAGTCTAGGGCAGTATGTAAACCTGTGTATGTACAGTGGGCAGTGTGTGCAGTGTATGCAATCAGTTTTGAATGCATGCAGTTTCATCTTTGCATTTATCTTAAGGGGTTAAGGGATATTCATGATTTTAAAAGGTAAATTACTATTGCTGTTTTCCAGGAACTCCTCATAAACCACTAAAACCAGTGCCCTGTGTGTTAAAACACAGAAGTGTAACTCAGGCCCTAGATTTTTACCAATTGTTCTATGTTGGCCTGTTGTGTATTTACTTTGGAAAGTAATAGATTACTTATTAAGTAATAATATTACACCACTTATTACTTGGATGCAAAAGTAATATGTAGTATTTTTTTAAATTACTTTTGCACCCAGGTCCCTGAAAAAAGAAAAGTAGCTACAGCTAGACAATCTGTCAGCTTCTTTTAGAGCTGAATCTAATTGTGGCTTAATTGATGATACTGTGCAAACAGACTGGCATCACATAATTAGTTCAGCTGTGTATGGGAAATCCCCAGATAGACAGCGCATCGAGTGTGGCGCTTAATGTGAGCTATTGTGTGATAAATGCATGTAAATGCATGTCTTATATAGCAAATGAAAATATACTTGGATATGCTTGGACCACAGTTGGAATTATTGCAATCGGGTGAGCTGTGAGCATGGCCTGAGAGTTTTTAGATTGAAATCTTAACAGAGAATCTCCGCTGCGTTTCTCGAAGGTAAGAGAGAAGGTAAGAGAGCAGTAGCGCCAACTACATTCTCTTTAAGTGGCCAGTCTAAGGGTGGCTCTTTTACATAGACCTCTATTGAGGATCAGGACAATAAATAGGGCCAACATGCTGCACAAACAGCTCTCCAGCGCTCAGTTTCTGACGCCTCAATGTCGCAGCTTTGACACTAGCTGTCTTTGTACGTCTGCCTAATAATAATAATAATAATACGCTGCTCTTTTTTTTTTAGATCACCAATGCAATACTGTTGAAAGCAGCATCATGACAAGTGAGTAATATTAGCAGAAGTAACTGTAATATTATTACTGTTTTCTAGGAGGTAGTGTCGTTACACTACTCGTTAGCTGAAAAAGTATTAATATTACCTGTTGCTTGTTACTTGTTACACCCAACTCTGCTAATGATACAACACAGCGCCTTTGAGCACTTTAATATAAAATGCAGTAATGCACCTTAAAAGGCAAGTACCTTAAAAGGTAAAGTACAGTATTGGTCCAAAAAGGATTTAAAGGAGTAATGCAGATGGGAGTGACAAAGAGTGATAGAGTTAAAAGGGAGTTTATTTGTGATGTGTTGAAGAACAGAATGACAGAAGCCACTAGTGTTTATTATATTTTGTTTTGATATTGGATGTAACTGGACTGTTTCATATGAACAAAAGAAAATTTGAAATGTATATGGAATGTAATGTGTCTAGATATACAGTAAGAAAAATAACAGTTTTGTTAAAATATAAAGTATCATTAATATACTGAATAAAAATAAACAAAAACAGCATTAGGGAATTCATGAAGGTTATTGTAGACTGAATAAAAACATACAGAGGAAACAGTGAAAAGACACTACCAATGCTTTGCTCACTCCATCAATTTAACATCCATCTCTTTCTCTTTCATTAACGAAAAAACACAAAACTGATGGACAAAAACAACAAATCTACTGTTTTAATTGCTGTGAAACAAAGAATAGGTTTGAGAAGCTCAGACAGTGAGAACGATTGTATGTGTAAATAAAAATGTACTACTAAAATGATTTAAATACAGCTCACTCAACATGTTAAGCTACTTGCAATGAGTCAGCCAATCGATCTAGAATCAGCATGCTCATATGCAGTATATGTAATGTGTTGATAATAGCTTAGATAATATATAATAAACGATTGCTTGAAAAAGTATGCTACATTTATGTAAGTGTGTTTTCTGGTGCACCTCTTCTAAAGAAGCTCTTGTCACACTAAACAGACACGTCTTCAAGGCTGAGCATGAGAGAAGTGTTGTTCACAGTGATCCATGTGCTTTCTATCTAGTGTGGATTTTCTGGTGTCTTTTAAGGTGGCTCATATCGGAGAAATGTTTTCCACACTGATCACATCCATAAGGTTTCTCTCCTGTGTGAATTCTCTGGTGTTTTTTAAGGTGGTCCATTCGAGAGAAGTGTTGTCCACATTGATCACATCCATAGGGTTTCTCTCCTGTGTGAATTCTCTGGTGTTTTTTAAGGCTGGACATTAGAGAGAAGTGTCGTCCACAGTGTTCACATCCATAGGGTTTCTCTCCTGTGTGGACTTTCTGGTGTGATTTAAGGCTGGACAATACAGAGAAGTGTTGTCCACACTGATCACATCCATAGGGTTTCTCTCCGGTATGGACTTTCTGGTGTTTTTTAAGGCTGCTCATCTGAGAGAAGTGTTGTCCACACTGATCACATCCATAGGGTTTCTCTCCTGTGTGAATTCTCTGGTGTTTTTTAAGGCTGGACATTACAGAGAAGTGTTGTCCACACTGATCACATCCATAGGGTTTCTCTCCTGTGTGGACTTTCTGGTGTGATTTGAGGCTGGACAAGTCAGAGAAGTGTAGTCCACACTGATCACATCCATAGGGTTTCTCTCCGGTATGGACTTTCTGGTGTCTTTTAAGGTTGCCCACCTGAGAGAAGTGTTCTCCACACTGATCACATCCATATGGTTTCTCTCCATTGTGAACTTTCTTGTGATGTTTAAGGCTGCTCATCTGAGAGAAGTGTTTTCCACACTGGTCACATCCATAGGGTTTCTCACCTGTGTGAATTCGCTTGTGTATTTTAAGGCTGGACAAGTGAGAGAAGTGTTGTCCACACTGATCACACTCATATGGTTTCTCTCCATTGTGAACTTTCTTGTGATGTTTAAGGCTGTCCATTCGAGAGAAGTGTTGTCCACACTGGTCACATCCATAGGGTTTCTCTCCTGTGTGAATTCTCTGGTGTTTTTGAAGGCTGGACAAGTCAGAGAAGCGTCGCCCGCACTGATCACATCCATAGGGTTTGTCTCCGGTATGGACTTTCTGGTGTCTTTTAAGGTTGGACAAAACAGAGAAGTGTTGTCCACACTGATCACATCCATAGGGTTTCTCTCCTGTGTGAATTCTCTGGTGTGTTTTAAGTCTACCCAAGTCAGAGAAGTGTGTTCCACATTGATCACATCCATAGGGTTTCTCTCCGGTATGGACTTTCTGGTGTCTTTTAAGGTTGCCCACCCCAGAGAAGTGTTGTCCACAATGATCACATCCATAGGGTTTCTCTCCTGTATGAACTCTTTGGTGTGTTTTAAGTGTACACAAGTCAGAGAAGTGTGTTCCACAATGATCACATCCATAAGGTTTCTCTCCTGTGTGAACTCTCTGGTGTTTTTTAAGGCCGGACAAGTCAGAGAAGTGTTTTCCACACTGATCACATCCATAGGGTTTCTCTCCTGTGTGAATTCTCTGGTGTGTTTTAAGGTGTTCCATTTGAGAGAAGTGTTGTCCACACTGATCACATCCATAGGGTTTCTCTCCTGTGTGAATTCTCTGGTGTGCCTTAAGGTTTGACATTTGAGAGAAGTGTTGTCCACACTGATCACATCCATAAGGTTTCTCTCCTGTGTGAATTCTCTTGTGTGTTTTAAGTGTGGACATTGCAGTGAAGCGTTTTCCACACTGATCACAGCTGTGGTCTTTTTGTTTAGCCAAACTTCTTTGTTCATTCACCTCTGGTAGAACAGTGAAGTCAGTCTGATGATGCAGCACTGAATTGGAAACAAAGACAAGAGAAATGTCATAAGCGATTTATAAGTCAGCAAACACACTCAACAGTTCACCAGCCATTCAACAGTTCCCTTAGAGATGATAAAAAATATTAACTCTTAGACAGATTAGCAGAAAAGCTAGGCTTCCCATTAGGCTCAATAGTAACAAAATAATTTATGGAAAATCCTCTGTTGTTAATTTGTGCAAATTAATGAGATCCAAAGACAGTGTAAGGTGTCTACTTGATGATGATGCGTTTCAGTTTTTTTTTTAAATACATTTGAGAAAACCTGTAAAAAAGAAAAGCCTGTATTTTCACATTGCACTGTTTCCAGGACTCATTCAGAAACAAATGCATTTAAAGTTATATCATTTATCAATTAAAGTTGTAAAGTGTGTGAGTTGTTTTCTGGAGTTTGTAGTGCAATCACGACTTAAAACGACTCCATGAGGTGGTGTCCAATGAGTTAACAAGCTCATTAATAAAAACAACAAAATAAAATGACTTCTGGAGTGATAAAAAAGACAACAGAATAACAGGGATTAAAGCGGAAAAAAATCCAAAGACGGAAAATGTTTCAGTCGGGGGGGGGGGGGGGGGGGGGGGCGCAGCCTGCACGTTTCTTTTTTTACGTTCACAACGTAGCCTACCTTGTCACACCTGTTGATAACATGTAGGCCGAATACATTTATTTTTGCTATATTGTCAGCAACATCTTCTGTTTTTCTTGCAGCAGCAGCTCTACCAGGGCGGGATTTAGCCAGCCCTACTAAGGTGGGCTGGAAAAAAGGCAGGGTGGGCAACTCCAAAGTTTCTTCTATATGAAGCAGTGGTTTTCAATCTTTGACACCAGGGCCAACTATTTATTCGACATTTGAGCCACAGACCACCATTTGAGGACATTTTAGCCCCACAGACCCCAGAACTATAAAGATTTCTTGCTTTTGATTGCTTTTGTCTACAATTCCAGGCTGGATTTGGGGGAAAACAGTCAAACATACGAAAATGACCATTAATCTTCTACATTCTCTAGTTGTGTAGACTTGGGCTACATTTAGCTGGGGACCATCTCTCAACCACTGGTGGTCCCTGGACCGCTGATGAAAACCACTGATATAACCAGGGCTGCACATAACTATTTTGGTCTGGTACTCAGTGGAGCACCAGGGGATGTTACCTAGTGCTCCAAAAATGCGGCGACCCATATCGACCCGTATCGGTGACCCATATCGACCCGTATCGTCGACTCATATCGACCCCTATTTTCAGACCTCCATTTCTAGGGAATAGATTGGGGGAACAACACAACATCTCTAAGGTGCATGTCAATGGCATAACATGTTGGAAATGGGTGGAATTCCCCTTTATTGCGTTCTCTCTGCATGTTAATTACATACATGTTGGAAATGGGTGGAATTCCCCTTTAATGCGTTCTCTCTGCATGTTAATGACATAAATGTTGGAAATGGGTGGAATTCCCCTTTAATGCGTTCTCTCTGCATGTTAATTACATACATGTTGGAAATGGTGGAATTCCGCTTTAATGCGTTCTCTCTCTCTCTCTCTCTCACTCACACTCACACTCACACTCACACACACACACACACACACACACACACACTGACACACACACACACACACACACTGACACACACACACACACACACACAGCCCCGTTGCGTTGAACGCAACGGCAACAAGCGACATTGTGCATCAGCCACTTTACAGTAAATCCGTCTTTCTGTGCGGTCTCTTTGGAGATTGCGGTGATGGAACACCAAAATAATTCCTTAATGGTGCTTGCTTCTTGGACATTTGACGAGAGTTTAGCTGTACGTTAGCAGAATAATGTCTCAGTGTGGGCTACTACGAGTCGATCGAGGAAGGAGGAAAAGACACACTGCGTTTGGCCAGTGTCGCCAACTGCCAAAATCCAAAATGCATTAGTGTCACTTCAAAAACGCACTCGAATGCATTAGAATGAAATTAATGCACTACAATGAAACCAAATGGACCCTTACGCGTCCATTTGGTTGGGGCCTGGTTGGTTGGGGTCTGGTTGGGGTCTGGAAAAAAGCTAAATATAGTGACAAATGAGTCAGGTTGGCAACACTGGCCAGTGCACCCATGTGTCCACAAGACACGGTGTGATTGGCCAATGGGGGCAGAGCCATCTAGTTGCGACATTGAGGGGTCAGAAACTGAGCACTCGAACTGCTATTCATGCAGCCTGAATAGGGACAACTGGAGTTGAAAATACATTGTAGAGGAGCCGCCATTGGACTGGCCCAATGAAGTGAACGGAGTTTGCGAAATTCTATGTATACTAAGGTTTCTGACCATGAACAATATAATTTTATATGAGCCCCTGTTGTGGTGCGCAAAAGCGTTCCCCAGCCTGTGATTGCCCGCGCCATGTTCTTCCGTGCACGCGCTGGCGCGCGTGCGCACCACCTGTGTGCAGTCCTGGATATAACCTTTCATTGGTGGGCAAGATGCGCATTTGGGTGGGCAGTGCGCACTGCCCACCCCTGTCCCCGTCTAGATCCTGCCCTGGCTCTACCCGTTCGGTATCAATGTTCCCACTGTGGTTAGCTTCTCATGCGGCTCACAGTGGACATGGATACTAATCATACTTTGTTTCATTTAACTTTTGCGACCAGTTCATTCATCGTGTTGCTCAAAGAGCGAACATTAAAAACGTTATTACCGGCAAAGGATGTAGGCTGCCGTGTCTCCTTAATCTGGCTCGCACTCCTCCTCTTGACTCTCTTTTAATTTTATTCCATTTTCGCGTCCCGCTGTTCTTAAGTTCTGAATACTTGGCCAGTGAATCCAAAACACAACAGACACGCATGGTTTGTCTGAGTGCCTGAGCGATAACACAGCCAGGCAATGAAGTGTCATACCGGCGTTAAACTTCATATTGCCACAAAAAGAAAGCGGGTGTAATCCCGTAAAACAACATTAAACATATAAAATAACAACAGACAAGGCAGACAGATAGGCTGAGTCAGCAGCGGAGCCAGACCATAGAGTAGAGCCAGACCCGGAAAGTTATGACATCTCCGTTCACTTCCTGGAAACATTAATGGCGTCTGCTCTACATAGACTTCTATTGGGCAATGGGGACGGCCATCTTTGTTTGTCACAGTTCAGATCGAGCAGCTCGACCGCTCAGTTTCTGACCCTTCAATGTCGCAACTCTTCAAGTTACACAGCCACTCACTCAACAGACATTAGCCTCCCAGCGGCACCGGTGCAGTTTGACTTGCACGGAGCGCACAAATCTATTTTCCTAGGGATGATGCATTGTAGTTTGGAGATCACTTGACTTGCAAGTCAAGTATAATGGTCCATTTTGGTTTTGCGTTTGGTCACGTCATTAACTAACATCGCAGCCGTGGGCAAACCCTCCCCTTTTAGATTTTTTTTGCCAAATGGCGTGGATCTTATGAAGCCCCTGAGGAATCCTCCCCAGTACGGAAATCCGTACCCCGTACGGAGAACTTTAATCCCTTGAATAATCAATCACTCCAAAAGTCGTGGTAAATCTGTTACAGAGTCAACAACTCACACTGCATGACCTTGACCTCCTTCCCCAAGGGCATCCACAGGCCCTTGGTGGGAGCGTGGGCCAGGAAGTCCCGAGCGTCCTCGTTCCCCGGGTCAGCAGGGATGCAGTCCTCTGGCTTCTCATCGTTCTCCTACAACAACAATACACACAAACAGGGATGCAGTCCTCTGGCTTCTCATCGTTCTCCTACAACAACAATACACACAAACAGGGATGCAGTCCTCTGGCTTCTCATCACTCTCCTACAACAACAATACACACACACACACACACACACACACACACACACACACACACACACACACACACACACACACACACACACACACACACACACACACACACAAACAGGGATGCAGTCCTCTGGCTTCTCATCCTTCTCCTACAACAACAATACACACAAACAGGGATGCAGTCCTCTGGCTTCTCATCCTTCTCCTACAACAACAATACACACAAACAGGGATGCAGTCCTCTGGCTTCTCATTGTTCTCCTACAACAACAATACACACACACAAGCAAACAGGGATGCAGTCTTCTGGCTTCTCATACTTCTCCTACAACAGGTATGTCAAACTCAAATACACGGTGGGCCAAAATACAACAATTAGTGCAAGTCAAGGGCCTGAGCCGGCGGACTGTGTTTGAACACACAGGGCCCCGGTTTACAAGGATGTCCAGGAAAACGGCAAATGTAATTTTCCTTAAAATATCATGGGTCCCATAATAGCAAGATAACTGCAAAGATGAAACTGCATGCATTCAAAACTGCATCATTAAAGCTCAGTTTCCTGTTCTATGATCCTCACCAAGCTCTGCTTTTATAGTAAAATGAGAAAGTAAGTCCATTGAGTTGAGAAAGTAAAACAATTGTTCCATTCATGGCGTGTGCAATACACCAGAGGAGCAGTTCTAATATCATCCTGCGGGCCAAAGATAGTTCCCTTGCGGGCCTGTTTTGTCCCCGGGCCTTAAGTTTGACATATGTGTCCTACACCAACACCACCACACAAACAGACGTCACACTTCTTTACTACTCTCTCCTAGCGCTTCACAATTAATCAAAATCGAATCGAAATTGATGTTTCAGAATTTGAACAAGGTAAAAACTATGAAAATCAGAAACGTTTTAGCACGGTTCCCCCTTTCCTAGCACATTTACGGTAGAACTGTGTCACACTGGCTCATGGACTACCTTACTGTAAAAAGTGTTCTGTTAAATAAGAAAAGAAAAATGCAATGTGTTCTGCTGTTTTTTTTTTTTTAATAATTTATCCCATGATTTTGTAACCCATTTTTTTTCACCCAGTGCCAATTCCTAATGTGATCCTGGGCTCTACACATCCTCCGCCAACCTGGGGAGGCAGTGGACTGGCCTCATGCTTCCTTCAATGCATGAGGAGTCCAAGCTGCCTTCTTTTCACCTGACAGGGGGGAGTTTCCCTGGTTGGACGTAGCGCGTGGAAGGAACACGTTATTCCAACCAGTTCCTGTCCCCTCCATCAGGCGCCCCGGCTGGCCAGGGGGAGGCAGTTTAGAGCCCAGGATTACTGCATGTTTTTGTGAGGGTATCTACCCTAGGGGACACGAGGAGAGCATGCAAACTCCACACAGAAAGGCCCTTTCATCAACCCCGCCTCGGGTATGGGCACTGATGACGCGGAGGAGCAGACACGCCGCCAGCACCCACAGCAGCGCCCCTAGCGGGAATCAAACCCAGGACCTTCTAGCTGTGAGGCGACAGCACTAACCACTGTGCCACCGTGCCCCCATGTGTTTTGCTGTTTACTTTAAGACAAGGTAGATAGGAGAAAAGATTTCTACTTGAATGTTAATTAAAAGAAAGAAAAGTGAGGTTTGCACTTTATCCATCATCTGGTTCAATAAGAACCAGCCTATTCTCTGTTGGAGAGAGGAGAATCAAATAAAAACGTATTTAAAATAAATAATTGACTTTTTTTCTAGTTTTGGTTGAAAACCACTGAATGAATGTAGAAAAACCACCGAATGAATGTAGAAAAAAAGTGTGTTCTTTCACTACATACCTTTATGAGTCCAGGAGGAGGCTTCTCATAGCTGGAGGAAAAGACACAAGTATTACAGTATTACACATCATGAGTTATAATGTATAAACAGAAGTTTTCTCATGCCAATAAAGCCCTTGGAATTGAATGTTATTATCATGAAACTCAACAGTCTACAAATTACTTCACATTGGATAACCTATAATTAGCTACATCACTGCAGCAAAATTTGACCCATATCTTGGAGCGGTCATGATTTGATGATTTTGACCACCCTGACACAACCAGCCATCCTCTGTTATTCATTCAGCATCTGAGCCACCCTCCGTGGCTCACATGCTCAATAAATAGTGGGCCCTGGTGGTGCCAAAAAGGTTGAAAACCACTGTCTCAATGAAATGTACAAGTTGGCCACCATTGTAAACAAGTCAGTGAAATCTTAACTAGTGTGTCCAACCCGTTCTTATATTGTACTGTAAGGGCTCCATTTTCGTCACCACTAAACCCTTATCCCTTAACTTCTTTCTTTTTAAAACTATTAAAAAATATAATTTTTCAATAGTTTTAATGGCCAGTCTCCAAGTGCACTATCTGTCAATAGATTGGCATGTTGAACTATTCCAAAAAGTTTTTCGAAATAGTGAAACAATGATAAGGGGTTTAGGATGGTAGCGAAAATGGAGCCCTAATTCTCCAAGCTATTTTGAGCAGTGTAGGCCTACTGTGTATTTGACTTGCACTGTAGGTCTCATTTCTGTTAATTCTGTTAGTTAATTCATTCATTCAAGCCAGTAGTTTTCGGCCGTTTTGATACCAGGGCCCACTATTTATTCAGAATTTGAGCCACGGAGGAGACCATTTGATGACATTTTATCCTCACAGACCCCAAAACTAAAAATTTCTTTTGCTTTTGTCCAAAATACCAGGCTGGAACAAAACAGTCAAACATACAGATCAAAATGACCATTAATCTTCTACATTCTCTAGTTGTGTAGACTTGGGATACTTCATGTGATGAATATTTTAACTCTTGAGAGTGAACACTCTCAAGAGTTAGAACATTAATCATATCCATGTAAATTAGCCCAAAGTCTACACAACTACAGCATGTAGAAGAATGTTTTTTGACCACTGTTTTGCCTGGAATTGTAGACCAAAACGGGGACCGGAGATCTTGGCCCGCCGCGAACTCGGACCGAGCAAAAGTGCGGAGATCTCGGCTAGGTGGTGTGGAGAAGTCGGCTAGGTGGTGTGGAGAAGTCGGCTAGGTGGTGTGGAGAAGTCGGCTAGGTGGTGTGGAGAAGTCGGCCAGGGGGTGTGGAGAAGTCGGCCAGGGGCTCTGGAGAGGTCGGCCCAGGCCATATAGCCTACCAACCACCATCAAGCCATTTATGCTTGATATTTCTTGCTGTTGTGACAATAGACATGCAGAGGCACCATTATCACTGCATATCAACCATTATCAAGCCATGACAATAGACATATAGGCACCATTATCACTGCATATCAACCATTATCAAGCCATATGCATGTTCAATAGACATGCATACCAACACTTATCACTGCATACCAAGCCATTATCCTTGATATTGGCTTGATATTGCCCTGCCCAGGCCATATACCCTTGATATTGCTTGCTGAGAAACAAAACAGTCAAACATACATACATAAGAAATGTCGTTTATTGAGGAAACAGTTTACAATTTCAACATTCTCATTCTCTAGTTGTGTAGACTTGCGTAGAAATTGCACAAGCAATACTTATAGCGTTTGCTTCATTTAATTACTGTACTTCAAGGCATATGCACATTCATTTAATTGATGTAAACATTACTATAGTGTGTGATTTGATGCATTTACATTGTATTTAAGGTGGACAAAAAGTAAGTAAATAACTGTAACCTACTGTATGTAAAGTATATTAACTAACCATATTGCTGGGTTGTTCATTTACCCCAAACTATGATTGAAATTAACCATATTGCTGGCTTACATATAAACCATACATACTTTGTTTATTTACCCCAGACTATGATTGAAATTAACCATATTGCTGGCTTACATAGAACCCATACATACTTTATTTATTTACCCCAAACTATGATTGAAATACATACACTAATAATTAAATGTTGAAGTTGAAGTTGTTGTTGAAGTTGAATAAGTAAATGAATAACATGCATATCAGCCATTATCAAGCAATTTCACCTCGGGTCCAAGTGTGAACATAACATATCAGCAATTATCAGTCAATCACTTCACTTTTGCTGGACCAGGGAAACAAAGCAGTCAAAACATTCACTAGATCAACATGACAATTAATCTTCTACATTCTGTTGTGTAGCCTTAAAAAGTGCACAATAATAAGGATAATAATATACAAGGGCCTAAAACAGCTGACACTAGCTCACTGACTAAGTAACTAACTATTCCACAGACATGGGCCGACCTCTCCACAGCCCCGGCCCGACCTCTCCACAGCCGCGGCCCGACCTCTCCACAGCCGCGGCCCGACCTCTCCACAGCCGCGGCCCGACCTCTCCACAGCCGCGGCCCGACCTCTCCACAGCCGCGGCCCGACCTCTCCACACGATTCGGGCCGACTTCGCGGCGGCCCGACTTCTCGTGCGACCGACAAAAACTAAAGAAAGCTTTAGTTTGTGGTCTGAGAGGGGTGAAACTATCATCAAATAGTGGTCCGTGGCTCAAATGCAGAATGCATAGTGGGCCCTGGTATGAAAAAAGGCTGAAAACCTCTGGGTGTTTCAGTTTCTACAGTAAAGTGTTGGACTCACAAGGTCTCCAGATGCTTCAGTTTCTGCAGTTTCTTGTGTCTTCGTTTCTTCCTCTCCGACATGTTCTTGGTTGTATTCAATTTAATTTAACAGACTGTGTTGTCGTTTAATATCGGGTTGTTTTTGTTATTCTGCTGCAGGAGGAGAAATGAACGTGTGACATGCTAACTGTGCTAACTACTAGTAGTAGCCAGAGACAGAGGTACGACAACTCCGTCCACTTCATGGCGCCAGTCCAATGGAGGCTCTTCTACATAGACTTGAATAGACAATGGGGACAACAAATAGGGACAAGTCCTGGACCTGAAGTAGACAGAAATGCACTGGACTCAGGCAACAGCCCAGCACTAATGATCTTAAATAGTTTTATTTTAGATCGTTTTTAGTAACAGTACAACATAAACACAATTGTACAGTCAGTAACATTACTGTACAATAACATTGACATGTTGAAAACATGCATAAAACAGCTCTTATGTGCGGCGCCTCGTTGAAAACAATGCGCTCCGTTTCTGACCCCTTAATGTCGCAACTATTAGATTCTACTGGATGGCTCTCGTTACGCTGCTGGCCAATGGGGAGTGACGTCGTCACGCTGCTGGCCAATGGGGAGTGACGTCGTCACGTGGCGGCCATCTTGTGAGAGTGTAGCATAACATTGTGTCTACCTTTTTAAATGACGATAACTTGCTTATTTTTCAACCGATTTTCAAACGGATTGGTTTGTTGTAAATGTCAGAGACGTCCGCATAATGAGAGCCGTTATATGATGATGATGATTTGGGGGGAAATGGAAAAAATAGCCACGTTGATAACGTTCATATGAATGCAATGAATGCAAATCCGTCAAGTTTTTATTTGGGCTGCCATAGAGCATAGTGTATTTAGTCCTCTCACAAGATGGCCGCCGTGAACGACGTCAGAGGCTCCGCCCTAAGTCATCTAGCTTTATATATCCCAGATCCCAAGAGGCCAATGACCAAGAGGGTCGTACTCACGGCCCCAGATAGTGGCTCCAGGCTTGAAGAAACGTGGTGGCCAAGTTTGGTACTGCAGGCGGGTGGAATTCATGCACGAACGCCCAGAGAGCACGCACGCTCGTTTGCTTTGTGCACGTGGACAGGGCAGTTTGTTTTTAAGTTGTTTTCTGAATAAACCAGCGGTCCTCACGTCATATACTACCTCTCAAAGCACAACGGATGTATTATATGACAGATAATAAGCTCACCACAAATCCAAAAGCTTGTTTTTTGATGCTTTTTGATGGTTTTTTCCTTTGCTCGTGCGCGACGGCGCTCGTTCATGGTTCCCATAATCCCTTGCGTCGGGCGCGTTCATGGAGAAATACTTCCGCATTTGGGCACCAAATTTTGGTCAAAGAGATTCTATATAAAGAGGCGACACTTCCGTTAAGACCAATGGAAACAACCAGCCCCCAGTGTCCGCCATATCGGAGTGATGTGACGTACTTCCTGTTGCTATTAAAGACTACTGTTCTGACTACAGTTCTTGGAAACGCCGCTAGATGGCGGGAGCGGCACACGCCGCCATATTGGAGTGATGTCGTCAGCGCTCCATAGAGTGGTGTTACCGCTGCACCATCTGGTGGTGAGTCAAATAATTGCATTATGTCGCCTCTTTATATAAACCCTCTTTGTTTTGGTGCTCAAATGCGGAAATAGGCGCACTTCCGGCGGTCTTCCGGGTGCTTCAAAGCGCCAATGAGCAACTTGTATTGAAATGAACGGCAAGGGGGCGGGGCTATCGCTCCAGTCCGGCCTCTGTTATTTTATTACTCTATGGTCGTACTGACGTTGCTTCCTGACTCTAGAAGAAGGGGGCGGGTACAATATTAGGAGACGGGAAGTATGTTGGAGTCTATTCATTTCCAATGGTAGAATGAACGTGAACACAACTTATGATCCATTCCTTAACTCCATGGATACTGGACTAAATACTGGACCCGATCATCAAAAGGCATATAATAATTACAGCATATTCATAGTAAAATGGCTTCTATTAGCTAAACAGAACAGAAGAAATTTCACTTTGCTATGAATTATTCTTTATCCCACCGCCCAACTCTCGCGAGATTTGTTAGGAGTCAGGAAGAGTCTCTTTGTAATCTGCAGTTTCACATACGACAGATAGGGGGCTCTGATCTAAACCACTACTACTTAGGAGACCATTTGTAGGCTTTGTAGTCCATGTCATTTATATAGAGATGCCCAGTTCCGGAAGTCTATTCCCCATTCATTTTTCTCATAGACTTTTCGAAAATAATTTATATCAAGACGATTACGCCGCGGCCAAAGCCAACTCGGGTCGTGACAAATCATGACAATAAACACAACATCGTCATATAATATATAACTCGGAAGAAGTAGAAAACGGCATGATACAAGACTTTTTGTTTCATTTTTCATCTTAGAAATTATTTTATTGTCCCAAAAGTTTGTGTGTGTCATCATGATTCGTCACGACGCGAGTTGGCTTTTTCCGTGGCGTAATCGTCTTGATATAAATTATTTTCGAAAAGTCTATGAGAAAAATGAATTGGGAAAAGACTTCCGGAACCGGGGCGGTGACGTCACTGCGCATCTCTATAGTTGCGCCAATGGGAGTATGGCCATCTTTATAAATAGAGTATCTTTGGTATCAGCCTTCCTTCCAGAGCCATAGAGATGCGCAGTCCCGCCCCTTTCATGACGTCGCCCGTGTTCCAGAAATAGAATCCTCCTAGACTTTTGGAAAAATGGTTAATATTTTACGCAATAAATTGCGCCGCAGACAAAGCCAACACACAATATTATCATGCAATATATAATTAGAAAAAAACGGCAGGATACAATACTTTACAACGTTTTTCACGACAAAAACTAAAGATTTATTTTGTTTTTCTGAGCAATTAATTCCGGGAAACAAAAGAGTCAAACATACAGATCAAAATGACCATTAATCTTGTAGGGTTGGGCTAAGTCAGATGGTGAAGTGTAAACATGAAACCAATGGACCTGCAAGGGTCCATTGGTTTCATGTTTATGCATCTGGTTAACCAACTTTCCATTGGGGTTCCAGGGGGCCAAAGGGTTCCAGGAGGCACCTGAAACTAGGGGTGTGCTGACATATTGCTATCGTGATAATATCGTATACTTCCTCACGCAATATGTATCGTATATTCTATAGCAAATATCGTGATATTTGCTGAGGAATAATTCCGGGAGGAAAAACGGGTTGCAAGACTAAAATGTTAAATTACTTCTATAGCTGCTTCATTCCCCCAAAAAACCCAAACACAAGGTAAAAACAAAAAGCCCGTTATGAGGATTATTAGATTAGATTAATAACTGAGGATATACATTAGTAAGTTCTGATTTTTACCTTCTAGTTTTTTATTCATTCATTTATTGTTTTTAGTTTTTGTTTTTCAGCTGCAGTTACAGTATCATGATATATCGTTGATGAATTTCCTGCAATATATTGATATATCCCAAATATCACAATATATCAAATATCATGATATATTCATTATCAAAGGCCTAATATTGCCAACTACATTGTATCGTGAGGGACCAATATTGTCCCAGGCCTACCTGAAACCCTTTCAAGGACCACTGGTTGGCTCTATGCAAAAATATAGAAATGTGAGATTGTAGGCCCCTAAGCTTCATATTTGATGTAACTAAACATAATGATACTTTGATGACACAACTACATCCTAAGCATGCATCAAACTAATAATTACATAATGTATAAACACATCTTTTTTGTTCCAATTACTCAAACAAAATGGCCAAGATGACAATGTGCAGAATTTATGAGCAGAGGACCTACATGGAAGCCTTTTGATGTGTAACAACTTTAAAGACAAATAAAGGTGCATTTGCCAGTGTTTCGTATATCATACAATCAGGAACTAGCATGTTGTAGAAATACCCTGTGTTTACTATTTGTTTCTGATGTATTTATTGTTTTAACATCACGTTTTGCTTCTTATAATACAGTGTACTGAGATATGTGTGAAGTAAAGAGCAGAAAGAAATGTGGCATTGTAGCATGAACATAGTGAGGACCAGGTATGTTGAAAAGTAATACAATCTATTACCTTAAAATATTATCTGGCACCACCTTCTGAATTACTGACAATTGTTACTATTAGAGTGTTGTAAATAAATAAATAAATAGTACTATCTAGCTCATGTCGAATATAAGGTTCAGTTCCAGCTGCAGTAATATGGTGACACCTCTGTTGTACAAGTGTTTTCTGGACTGACAAAATTACCACTTCACTAAACTAGAATTTAATATGTTGTGCATATCTATTTCTTTTTCTTAACAGATTCTGTACATCTAGTTAAATTATGTCCGAGTGAAACGATTCCCTATACTATAAATATTCCACTCCATTCACATAATATAGGACTACTCGGTTACATGCTGGTATTTAGACATCCCCCTATTTAGACATACCCCTATTTAGACATACCCCCATTTAGACATACCCCTATTTAGACATACCCCTATTTAGACATTGTAATTGTTAGCATTAGCATGTTAGCGTGTGCCAATGCTAATGCTAGCATTAGCATGTTAGCATGTTAGCATTAGCATGTTAGCATGTTAGCATTAGCATGTTAGCATGTTAGCATCAGCATGTTAGCATGTTAGCATTAGCATGTTAGCATTAGCATGTTAGCATGTTAGCATGTTAGCATGTTAGCATTAGCATGTTAGCATGTTAGCATGTTAGCATTAGCATGTTAGCATTAGCATGTTAGCATGTTAGCATGTTAGCATTAGCATGTTAGCATGTTAGCATTAGCATGTTAGCATTAGCATGTTAGCATGTTAGCATTAGCATGTTAGCATGTTAGCGTTAGCATGTTAGCATTAGCATGTTAGCATTAGCATGTTAGCATTTTAGCATGTTAGCATTAGCATGTTAGCATGTAAGCATGTTAGCATTAGCATGTTAGCATGTTAGCATTAGCATGTTAGCATGTTAGCATGTTAGCATTAACATGTTAGCATCAGCATGTTAGCATGTTAGCATTAGCATGTTAGCATCAGCATGTTAGCATGTTAGCATTAGCATGTTAGCATGTTAGCATGTTAGCATGTTAGCATTAGCATGTTAGCATGTTAGCATTAGCATGTTAGCATTAGCATGTTAGCATTTTAGCATGTTAGCATTAGCATGTTAGCATGTTAGCATTAGCATGTTAGCATGTTAGCATTAGCATGTTAGCATGTTAGCATGTTAGCATCAGCATGTTAGCATGTTAGCATTAGCATGTTAGCATTAGCATGTTAGCATGTTAGCATGTTAGCATTAGCATTTTAGCATGTTAGCATGTTAGCATGTTAGCATGTTAGCATTAGCATGTTAGCATGTTAGCATTAGCATGTTAGCATTAGCATTTTAGCATGTTAGCATGTTAGCATTAGCATGTTAGCATGTTAGCATTAGCATGTTAGCATGTTAGCATTAGCATGTTAGCATGTTAGCATGTTAGCATTAACATGTTAGCATCAGCATGTTAGCATGTTAGCATGTTAGCATTAGCATGCTAGCATTAACATGTTAGCATGTTAGCATGTTAGCATTAGCATGTTAGCATGTTAGCATCAGCATGTTAGCATGTTAGCATGTTAGCATGTGAGCATGTTAGCATTAGCATGTTAGCATGTTAGCATTATCATCCTATCATTCGCATGTTAGCGTCTTATCATGCTACCATTAGCATGTTATCTAGCAGTAGCATGATAGCCTGATAGCATTAGCATGTTAACATGTTAGCATTAGCATGTTAGCATTATATGTTAGCATGTTAGCATTGGGAATTTGCAGTGGTATTAGCATGTTGACCGACAGACCGACCCCCTCCTCTCCTGCGTTTTTTCAGTTGCCACCCGAAATAAAGCAGCGGGGTTGGGAAGGAGCGCTTGTTTTATCTGCCGACTACTACTAGTAGGGCGGGGCGAAGGAAGTTTTACTGAGGTTATGGTTAGTAGCTAGGCGGAAAAATGGTGTTTTCAATGCATGATAGTTCAGTTGGTGATGTAAGCATGACATTTGGCACAGACGATCTTCATATGACCCTAAACAATAATCAACCTCTGGCCACGCAGA
This sequence comes from Benthosema pterotum, assembly GCA_039105355.1. Lineage (NCBI taxonomy): Eukaryota > Metazoa > Chordata > Actinopteri > Myctophiformes > Myctophidae > Benthosema > Benthosema pterotum. The sequence continues at coordinate 49,306,607 of CM076970.1, read as the reverse complement.
ATTACAAGATGGTGGCCCCCAAAATCCAAGATGTCTGCCCAGAAATGTGTTTTTTCCTTCATAACATGAAATGCATTGATTGTATGCCCCATAGATGTATTGAAAGTTCATACAAAGTTGGCACGTACTTGGTACGTGTCTGTACTTGGTACAGACACATACCAAGTACATTTCTGTCTCCTACGGTTCATGAGATACAGCATATAGGTTTCACAGATTGAGGAGAGCAAGACATTTGTAACATTCATTCTTGTTACAAATGAAGTCAATCAAATGGTGATACAGGCATGAAAATTGGCACACACACTATGCAAACCCCACTATTTCTAATAGTACTGCATGCCCTGCAAAATTCCAAGATGGCAGCCCCCCAAATCCAAGATGTCCGTCCAAAAATGTGGTTTTACCTTCATAACTCGAAATGCAAAGATTTTATAAATAACTGTATTGAACGTTAATATAAAGTCGGGCATTACGGACATGTCGGTAGTGTATGTACTATGGTTCTTGAGTTACAACATATACGTAGTGATGAAGTGTAACATTTTGGCACGTTTCACTCTTTAAGTCAAAGATCCCTTCATCACCATATCTTCTATTTTCAGGAAATGGACCTACATGTATCTGCTATCATAAACCACTTCAAGTTTTTCAATTGATGAAACGGGTCGGGAGTTATTAAACCGATCGTGAAGGGCTGTTTCAAAATTCTAAATTTGCTGCGTATATTTTGCGAACATAAGCCACCCAGAAATGTCTGTCTGTACATCTGTCCTTCACAATAAGCGTGTAGCATGTGTCATAGTATAATGGTATAATATGCTAATAGGTGTAATAGTGTAATAGGGCTAATAGTGTAATATATGCAATAGTGGTGTACTGTAATAGGGTAATATATGTAATATTGTCATAGTTTAACGTGTAATAGTGTAACAGGGTAATATGTGTAATAGCGTAATAAGGTAATATGTTTAATAGTGTCATAGTGTAACATGTGTAATAGTGTAATAGGGTAATATGTGTTATAGTCTCATAGTGTCATAGCATAATATGTGTAATAGTGTCATAGTGTACATGTGTCATAGGGTAATATGTGTAATAGTGTCAGTGTAACATGCATAATAGGGTAATATGTGTAAATGTGCCATAGAGTAACATGTGTAATAGTGTAATGTGTTATAGTCTCAAAGTGTCATAGGGTAATATGTGTAATAGTGTCATAGTGTAACATGTGTAATAGTGTAATAGGGTAATATGTGTAATAGTGTCATAGTGCAGCATGTGTAATAGGGTAATGTGTGTAATAGTGTAATATTTGTAATTGCAATATGCTAATATGTGTAATAGTGTTATATATGTTAATTAGTAATCTTGTAATATATGCAATAGTGGTATAGTGTAATAGGGTAATAATGCTGTTGTGTAATATGTGTAATAAGTGCAATAGGCTAATATGTGTAATAATATAATGTATGTGCAATAGTCTAATATGGTAATTACACTATACCACTATTGCATATATCACAATCTTACCCTAATGCACATATATTACTCTATTAAACTTATTATCTTATTACACAATCCGCATACTACGGTATTACACATGTTACACTATGACACTATTACACATATTACCCTATTACACTATTACATATGTTACACTATGACACTATTACACATATTACCCTATTACACTATTACACATGTTACACTATGACACTATTATACATATTACCATATTACACATGTTACACTATGACGCTATTACACATATTACCCTATTACACTATGACACTATTACACATGTAGAGTTAGAGTTAGACGGTGCTTTATACGATAACTAACCCTAAACATAACCTCAGTAAAACTATGGCTACTAGTAGTAGCCGACATATAAAACAAGCGCTCCTTCCCACCCCCGCTGCTTTATTTCAGGTGGCAACTGAAAAATCCCTCCTCTCCTGTCTAGGGCCTCCCTCTTTTCCTCCTTCTAGGGCAGGGGTGGTTAACCCATGGCTTGCAACCCACATGCGGCTCTTTGGCTGGTTTCATGTGGCTCTTAAGGGCTGCAGACGGATTCAAACTTGACTGAAGAGGTGTAAAAAATATATATATATATTGGTGGAACACTGCCTGCCTGCCTGCTATTATAACCACTTTCTGGTTGTGGAATTTGTCTCAGGGTCAGCCATGCTAACTCTGGAGAAGATTTTGTCACATTCACATGTGACCACAGAAAACACGTGTCAAAACCTGTCTGATTTGTATGAGAAGGGTATAGGCAGTACAAAAAACAACATGGCCGAATAGCGACAAAACCATCATGGCCAAATAGTGACAACCACCATTACCATTACATCGGTTTTACCCTGGGTTACATATGGCTCATTTGTGCTTGTCACACTGCCATACTGTTAACAACAATGAAGGAAATTATTCAGTCTGGATAGTTCAGTCAGAGTGCCAGACTTCGAAACAAAATGTTGTTTCAAGTCCGGCGACTGACAATCCAAAGTGGGTGTGTGGGTCTGTCAGTCTTCTAATGTTTCTATGGCTTGTGCGTGTTGTTCTGACTCCTTATCGCTGCTTGCTTGGTCCCGTCTTATTGCTGCTTGCAGCTATATTATTGTTCTTATTTTTCTTAAAATTGTGTTTTTCTAATTGTTCCAAGCGCGATTTTTGTTTTGCATTATTATTATTATAAGAGATTTTGTTGTTTGTAGTGGGGTAACTGAGTGGGTCTGCATATACCATTGTGTTTAGGGAATTAGGTCATTACTGTTCAATCACAGAAGACAACAATCATGGGAAGCTCTTCCAAATTTGATTCACTATAATAGCAGACAGACAGGCAAGCAGGTAGACAGGCAGACAAACAGGCAGACAGAGAGACAGACAAACAGGCAGGCAGGCAGGCAAGCAGGCAAACAGACAAAAAGGCAGACAGAGAGACAGACAAACAGGCAGGCAGGCAGGCAGGCAGGCAGGCAGGCAGGCAGGCAGACAGACAACAGTGAGCAGTGAACTGCCTTATTAAAATGAACCACCGAGAAAAGTATCTGCTCTGCTGTCCCAACATGCACGACATACGTGGACGGATGGACAAACACATACAGTACATGCGCGCGCGCGCACACAAGGCTTCGCGTTGCGATTATAGCACTGCGCTGCGCTGTAGACGGTAGAACAGCGGCGCGGCGCGCCAAACCACCAATGTTTTCTTTTTTATGGAAGTGCCCCGCATGAAACTATAGCCAAAGAGAGAGCCGCGGGTTGGCGACATGACACTGTCGCTAGTGATCAGCATAGATAGACAGATAGACAGATAGACAGATAGACAGGCACGCGTGCGTGCGTGCGTGTGTGCGCGCGCGTGCGTGAGAGAGAGAGAGAGAGAGAGAGAGAGAGAGAGAGAGAGAGAGAGAGAGAGAGAGAGAGAGAGAGAGCGCTCGACACTGGGAAGTAAATTGGGGGAGCATGGAGGGTCTGTCCATATATTCCAATCTGCCATCTGTGCTGTGATATTCCGTGTGTGTGTGTGTGTGTGGGGGGGGGGGGGGGCGGGGTTGGAGCGCATTTTTGGCCGAGTTGTGAATTGCCGAGCACCCCCCCCCCCCCCCCCCCCCAGTCTGAATAGCGGGACGCCTCCCGTGTCTGAATAGCGGTACTTTATAATTTTTAGAAACGTCCCGCTACTCAGACAATTAGAATTCAATGTCGGAATAGCGGGATGTCTAAATAGAAGGCGGTTCCCGGACTACTCTACATGCACTCTACTTATCATACTAATAGGAGCATGTGCAAATGAGTTGGCCATTCAGCATCATGGTTACACAGACACACCCTAACCTAGTATCACCGGTCCATTAACAATGGGACAAACATCTCTCAAAACATCCCACAACATTCACAGCCATTTTTATCACATGCAAATGAAAATTGGTAGTGGGAACTATGCAAAATGTAGGCAATGCAAGACCTAATCATTCCCTGATGTGTCCCTGAAAAAAGAAAAGTAGCTACAGCTAGACAATCTGTCAGCTTCTTTTAGAGCTGAATCTAATTGTGGCTTAATTGATGATACTGTGCAAACAGACTGGCATCACATAATTAGTTCAGCTGTGTATGGGAAATCCCCAGATAGACAGCGCATCGAGTGTGGCGCTTAATGTGAGCTATTGTGTGATAAATGCATGTAAATGCATGTCTTATATAGCAAATGAAAATATACTTGGATATGCTTGGACCACAGTTGGAATTATTGCAATCGGGTGAGCTGTGAGCATGGCCTGAGAGTTTTTAGATTGAAATCTTAACAGACAATCTCCGCTGCGTTTCTCGAAGGTAAGAGAGAAGGTAAGAGAGCAGTAGCGCCAACTACATTCTTTTTAAGTGGCCAGTCTAAGGGTGGCTCTTTTACATAGACCTCTATTGAGGATCAGGACAATAAATAGGGCCAACATGCTGCACAAACAGCTCTCCAGCACTCAGTTTCTGACGGCTCAATGTCGCAGCTTTGACACTAGCTGTCTTTGTACGTCTGCCTAATAATAATATGCTGCTCTTTTTTTTTTTTAGATCACCAACGCAATACTGTTGAAAGCAGCACCATGACAAGTGAGTAATATTAGCAGAAGTAACTATAATATTATTACTGTTTTCTAGAAGGTAGTGTCGTTACACTACTCGTTAGCTGAAAAAGTATTAATATTACCTGTTGCTTGTTACTTGTTACACCCAACTCTGCTAATGATACAACACAGCGCCTTTGAGCACTTTAATATAAAATGCAGTAATGCACCTTAAAAGGCAAGTACCTTAAAAGGTAAAGTACAGTATTGGTCCAAAAAGGATTTAAAGGAGTAATGCAGATGGGAGTGACAAAGAGTGATAGAGTTAAAAGGGAGTTTATTTGTGATGTGTTGAAGAACAGAATGACAGAAGCCACTAGTGTTTATTATATTTTGTTTTGATATTGGATGTAACTGGACTGTTTCATATGAACAAAAGAAAATTTGAAATGTATATGGAATGTAATGTGTCTAGATATACAGTAAGAAAAATAACAGTTTTGTTAAAATATAAAGTATCATTAATATACTGAATAAAAATAAACAAAAACAGCATTAGGGAATTCATGAAGGTTATTGTAGACTGTGAATAAAAACATACAGAGGAAACAGTGAAAAGACACTACCAATGCTTTGCTCACTCCATCAATTTAACATCTATCTCTTTCATTAACGAAAAAACACAAAACTGATGGACAAAAACAACAAATCTACTGTTTTAATTGCTGTGAAACAAAGAATAGGTTTGAGAAGCTCAGACAGTGAGAACAATTGTATATGTAAATAAAAATGTACTACTAAAATCATTTAAATACAGCTCACTCAATATGTTAAGCTACTTGCAATGAGTCACCCAATCGATCTAGAATCAGCATGCTCATATACAGTATATGTAATGTGTTTAAAACAGCTTAGATAATATATAATAGCTTAGATAATATATAATAAATGATTGCTTGAAAAAGTATGCTACACTTTACGGTATGTGTATTTTCTGGTTGTTCTACAGAAGCTCTTGCCACACTAAACAGACACGTCTTCAAGGCTGAGCATGAGAGAAGTGTTGTTCACATTGATCCATGTGCTTTCTATCTAGTGTGGATTTTCTGGTGTCTTTTAAGGTGGCTCATCCGAGAGAAGTGTTGTCCACACTGATCACATCCATAGGGTTTCTCTCCTGTGTGAATTCTCTGGTGTGTTTTAAGGTGTGACATTTGAGAGAAGTGTTGTCCACACTGATCACATCCATAGGGTTTCTCTCCTGTGTGAATTCTCTGGTGTTTTTTAAGGCTGGACAATACAGAGAAGTGTTGTCCACACTGATCACATCCATAGGGTTTCTCTCCTGTGTGAATTCTCTGGTGTTTTTTAAGGCTGGATATTACAGAGAAGTGTTGTCCACAGTGTTCACATCCATAGGGTTTCTCTCCGGTGTGAATTCTCTTGTGTGTTTTAAGGTGTTCCATTCGAGAGAAGTGTTGTCCACACTGATCACATCCATAGGGTTTCTCACCTGTGTGAATTCTCTTGTGTGATTTAAGGTGTCCCATTTGAGAGAAGTGTTGTCCACACTGATCACATCCATAGGGTTTCTCTCCGGTATGGACTTTCTGGTGTTGTTTAAGGCTGGACATTACAGAGAAGTGTTGTCCACAGTGTTCACATCCATAGGGTTTCTCTCCGGTATGGACTTTCTGGTGTTGTTTAAGGCTGCTCAACTGAGAGAAGTGTTGTCCACACTGATCACATCCATAGGGTTTCTCTCCGGTATGGACTTTCTGGTGTTGTTTAAGGCTGCTCAACTGAGAGAAGTGTTGTCCACACTGATCACATCCATAGGGTTTCTCTCCTGTGTGAATTCTCTGGTGTTTTTTAAGGCTGGACAATTCAGAGAAGTGTTGTCCACACTGATCACATCCATAGGGTTTCTCTCCTGTGTGAATTCTCTGGTGTTTTTTAAGGCTGGACAATACAGAGAAGTGTTGTCCACACTGATCACATCCATAGGGTTTCTCTCCTGTGTGAACTCTTTTGTGTTTTTCAAGGCTGGACAAGTGAGAGAAGTGTTGTCCACAATGATCACACCCATAGGGTTTCTCTCCTGTGTGAATTCTTTTGTGTTTTTTAAGGTTGCCCACCTGAGAGAAGTGTTGTCCACACTGATCACATCCATAGGGTTTCTCTCCTGTATGAACTCTCTGGTGTGTTTTAAGTGTGGACATTTTAGGGAACCGTTTTCCACACTGATCACAGCAGTGGTCTTTTTGTTTAGCCAAACTTCTTTGTTCATTCACCTCTGGTAGAACAGTGAAGTCAGTCTGATGATGCAGCACTGAATTGGAAACAAAGACAAGAGAAATGTCATAAGCTATTTATAAGTCAGCAAACACACTCAACAGTTTACCAGCCATTCAACATTTCCCATAGAGATGATAAAAATGCAAATGCAAATGCAAATGAATGAGATCCAAAGACAGTGTAAGGTGTCTACTTAAAAAAAAAAAAAAAAAAAAAAAAAAAAAAAGAAAAAAAAAAAAGAGTTGATGATGCGTTTCAGTTTTTTTTAATACATTTGAGAAAACAGCATGTATTTTCACATTGCACCGTTTCCAGGACTCATTCATTTATCAATTAAAGTAAAGTGTGTGAGTTGTTTTCTGGAGTTTGTAGTGCAATCACTACTTAAAACGACTTCATGAGGTGGTTTGAAATGAGTTAACGCGCTTATTAATAAAACAAAAAAATAAAACGACTTCTGGAGTGATAAAAAGACAACAGAATAATCGATCACTCCAAAAGTCGTGGTAAATCTGTTACAGAGTCAACAACTCACACTGCATGACCTTGACCTCCTTCCCCAAGGGCATCCACAGGCCCTTGGTGGGAGCGTGGGCCAGGAAGTCCCGAGCGTCCTCGTTCCCCGGGTCAGCAGGGATGCAGTCCTCTGGCTTCTCATTGTTCTCCTACAACAACAATACACACAAACAGGGATGCAGTCCTCTGGCTTCTCATTGTTCTCCTACAACAACAATACACACAAACAGGGATGCAGTCCTCTGGCTTCTCATTGTTCTCCTACAACAACAATACACACAAACAGGGATGTAGTCCTCTGGCTTCTCATTGTTCTCCTACAACAACAATACACACAAACAGGGATGCAGTCCTCTGGCTTCTCATTGTTCTCCTACAACAACAATACACACAAACAGGGATGCAGTCCTCTGGCTTCTCATTGTTCTCCTACAACAACAATACACACAAACAGGGATGCAGTCCTCTGGCTTCTCATTGTTCTCCTACAACAACAATACACACAAACAAACAGGGATGCAGTCCTCTGGCTTCTCATCGTTCTCCTACAACAACAATACACACAAAAACAAACAAACATACGTCACACTAGCCACGTTTCCATAAAACCTTTGCGAAAATAGGAAGAGTATGTCAATTAAGTAGAAAAAAGAAAAGCGAATCATGCGCTGTTTCCGTTAAATTATGTCTAGGGGAAAATAAAATAGGTTCATGAAACAAGCAATAGGTGGCACAGTTTTGCCAGTAACATGAGACATATGATTATTTTAGATATATTTTTGCTTTTGAAGTTATTTTAGGCTTTACACACGGACTGCCTGCTTTATTCCTATTGAACTATAGGTCCGTTGTGCTGTGCAGAGGCTGTTCTGGCTCTGCTGTAGCAAAAACAATAATTAATACAGCCTAAAATCCTAATACATAATCTACACAACTCACTGTTTTCCTGACCTCGGTAGCCTCCTGATTTGGTCTGTGATATTGTAGACTACATCGTGTTATCTGCAGCGCGACAAGTGCGCGACGGTGCAGGGAAAAAAGGTTTGAACTTTATTAAAGAAATAATATCTAAGGGCAGAGACCGCTCATGTAATAGCTGTTTATGTCTGATATCACTTGCGTATCTTAGCCATCATGCATGATGATACAGATAATACTGTACATTTTGGCCATGTGCGACCCCTTTGCCTGGATGTCTGTGTGTACACGGCCCTCGTCCGGTTTTGTAGAAATATAACTTACATTAACAATGCTCTCATCGGCAGACCAGAACTCTTCAAATGCGCTATAATGCGTGTTCAGTGCTTTCCAATTAGAAGTCTTTTCGCAAGCTGTTTCCATACCTCATTTGCGCATTAGACTCTTTCAATACGCTCCAAAATACGGCACCTTTCAGCAAAAAAGTATTTTTGCGCAAAATGGAAACTTATTTGCATTTCAAAGTGTTTCCATTCAACATTCTCTTCGCGCAAAAATTGGGCTTATGGAAACGTGGCTAATGACTTACTACTCTCTCCTCGGGCTTAACAATTAATCAAAATCAAGGTTACAGAATTTGGACAAGGTAAAATCAATGAAAATCAGAAACGTTTTAGCACGGTTCCCCCTTTCCTTGCACATTTACGGTAGAACTGTGTCACACTGGCTCACGGACTACCTTACTGTAAAAAGTGTTTTGTTAAATAAGAAAAGAAAAATGCAGTGTGTTCTGCTGTTCACTTTAAGAAAAGGTAGATAGAAAAAAAGAAAGAAAATATTTCTACTTGAATGTTAATTAAAAGAAAGAAAAGTGAGGCTTGCCACTTTAGCCATCATCTTTGTTCAATAAGAACCAGCCTATTCTCTGTTGGAGGGAAGAGAAATAAATACAAACATTTAAATAAATAATTGTCTTAAAGGTAGGGTAAGTGATTTGAAATTCATAGTGTAGTACCAGCCTGGTGCACTAGGGGCGCCAAACAGTAGCTACACTATGTGAGCCTGCTGCTCGATCCTGATTGGAGGAGAATTCGCTACCACCTGGGGAACTTTTATTAGCTCCTCTGCTAACATGGGGGAGGGGGAAACTCCATATGTGGTTTCCACACCTTATACTAGAGCATTTTAACGGAAAAAAAAAATTTTTTGGGTGATATCTGACAAAAGTGAAATCACTTCCCCTACCTTAAAAAAAAGAAAAAAGAAAAAAAAAAAAATTCGAAAGACCTCCAAGTGTGTTCTTTCACTACATACCTTTATGAGTCCAGGAGGAGGCTTCTCATAGCTGGAGGAAAAGACACAAGAATTACAGTATTACACATCATGGGTTATAATGTATAAACAGAGTTTTTTCCATGCCAATAAAGCCCTTGGAATTGAATGTTATTAAGGATCTCAAGAAACTCAGGAGTCTACAAATAACTTCACATTGGATCAAATCTCTTGGAGCAATAACGCCACAGCTTGAAACATTTGATTTGTTAATTTTGACCACCCTGACACAACCAGCCACCCGGTTATTCATTCGGCATATGAGCCACCCTCCGTGGCTCAATAAATAGTGAGCCCTGGTGGTGCCAAAAAGGTTGAAAACCACTGTCTCAATGAAATGTACAAGTTGGCCACTATTGTAAACAAGTGAAATCTTAACTAGTGTGTCCAACCCATCATTTCTGTTAATAAAACAATCATTCATTCATTCATTCAAGCCAGTGGTTTTCAACCTTTTTGATGGGACCACTATTCAGAATTTGAGCCACCGAGGACCACTTTCTTTTGCCTTCGTCCACATTTCCAGGCTGAATTTGGGTAACAACACAGTGAAACATAGAGATCATAAATGATCATTAATCTTCTACTTTCTCTAGACTTGGGCTAATTCACATGATGAATATTTTAACTCTTGATAGTGTAAATATGAAACCATGGTTTAATGTTTTACAGTAAAGTGTTGGACTTTCAAGAGTTGAAATATTCATCATGTGAATTAGCCCAAGTCTACACAACTAGACGGGGGCCACCTGAAACTCTCAAGGACCACTGGTGGTCCCTGGACCACTGCTTGAAAACCCCCTGTTGGACTCACAAGGTCTCTAGACCAGGGGTTTTCAACCTGGGGTCCGGGGACCACCAGTGGTCCCTGAGAAGGTTCCATGTGGCCCAGGCTAAATGATGGAAAGTTGGTTAACCAGATGTAACTCTTGAGAATGTAAAAATGAAACCAAATGGACCCTTGCGGGTCCATTTGGTTTCATTTTACACTCTCAAGAGTTAAAATATTCATCATCTGAATTAGCACCACTTAATTAAGAAGTTTACACTGTTTTGTTGGCAAAATACAGCCTGGAATTGTGGACAAAACCAAAATAATTCTTTAATTTTAAGTCTTTGGTGTGAAAATGTAATCAAATGGTGGTCCGTGGCTCAAATGTTGAATAATTGGTGGTCCCTAGAATCCAAAAAGGTTGAAAACCCCTGCTCCAGATGTTTCAGTTTCTACAGTAAAGTGTTGGACTCACAAGGCCTCCAGATGTTTCAGTTTCTACAGTAAAGTGTTGGACTCACAAGGTCTCCAGATGTTTCAGTTTCTACAGTAAAGTGTTGGACTCACAAGGTCTCCAGATGTTTCAGTTTCTACAGTAAAGTGTTGGACTCACAAGGTCTCCAGATGTTTCAGTTTCTACAGTAAAGTGTTGGACTCACAAGGTCTCCAGATGCTTCAGTTTCTACAGTAAAGTGTTGGACTCACAAGGTCTCCAGATGTTTCAGTTTCTACAGTAAAGTGTTGGACTCACAAGGTCTCCAGATGTTTCAGTTTCTACAGTAAAGTGTTGGACTCACAAGGTCTCCAGATGTTTCAGTTTCTACAGTAAAGTGTTGGACTCACAAGGTCTCCAGATGTTTCAGTTTCTACAGTAAAGTGTTGGACTCACAAGGTCTCCAGATGTTTCAGTTTCTACAGTAAAGTGTTGGACTCACAAGGTCTCCAGCTGCTTCAGTTTTTGCAGCTCCTTCTCCAGTTTGTGAGCTTCGTGCTGCTGGTCGTGTTTGGACTCCTGGTTGTTGTCTTATGTTTCTCCCCTCTTCTCCTCTCAGCCTCCTCCTTATCCTCCTCCTCGTGTCTTCGTTTCTTCCTCTCCGACATGTTCTTGGTTTTGCATTTAATTTAATTAAACTGCGTTTATTTTACTCTGTTGCAGGAGGAGAAATGAACGTGTGACATGCTAACTGCGCTAACTACTAGTAGTAGCCAGAGACAGAGTTACGACGACAACTCAACTCACTTCATGGCGCCAGTCCAATGGATGCTCTTCTATATAGACTTGAATAGAGAATGGGGACAACAAATAGGGACAAGTCCTGGACCTGAAGTAGACAGAAATGCACTGGACTCAGGCAACAGCCCAGCATTAATGATCTTAAATAGTTTTATTTTAGATCGTTTTTAGTTACAGTACAACATAAACACAATTGTACAGTCAGTAACATTACTGTACAATAACATTGACATGTTGAAAACATGCATAAAACAGCTCTTATGTGCGGCGCCTCGTTGAAAACAATGCATTTCCAACTCCAGTTTGTCCCTGTTCTGGCTGCATGAACAGCAGCTCGAGCGCTCCGTTTCTGACCCCTTAATGTCGCAACTATTAGATTCTACTGGATGCTCTGGTAGCAGCCATAGATATATATAATAAAGCTAGATGTCTCTCCCGCTCTGCTGGCCAATGGGGAGTGACGTCGTTACGCTGCTGGCCAATGGGGAGTGACGTCGTCACGCTGCTGGCCAATGGGGAGTGACGTCGTCACGTGGCGGCCATCTTGTGAGAGGAGAGCATAACATTGTGTCTATGAGCATAATATACGTTTTAAATGACGATAACTCGCTTATTTTTCAACTTATTTTCAAACTGATTGGTCTGTTGTAAACGTTATATGATGTTTTTGGGGGAGAATGGCAAAAAATAGCCTCGTTGATAACTTTCATATCAATGCAATCCGTTTGTAAATCTGTCAAGTTTTGAGCGAGTTACAGCTGTTTTTGTTTGGGCTGCCATAGAGTGAAGAGCATAGTGTATTGAGTACCTCTCACAAGATGGCCGCCGTGAACGACGTCAGAGTGAATGAATGAATGAATGAATGAATGAAATTTTTATTAACAGAGATGAGTTACAGTACAAGTCAAGTACACACTGCTACAAAACTGATAACAGCTTGGAGAATTACAGTACAATTCAAGTACAACTGCATCAAATCTGAAAAAGCTGATGGGACACACTAGTTAAGCATACACTTGTTTAGTGGCCAACTTGTTTTCATTTCATTGAACAAGAGCACAGAGCATTGACATTGACCCCTCAAGTCATCCAGCTTTCTTATATATATATATATATATATATATATATATATATATATATATATATATATATATATATATATATATATATATATATATATATATATGTAAGGGATAACACCCGACGAGGCGGTGATTGTTTCCTATTAACTGACCGAGGCGCAGCCGAGGTCAGTTAGTTAGGAAACAATCACCGCCTCGAAGGGTGTTATCCCGCTTATTACATGGCTTACGTCAGTGGTTTTCAACGCCCGAGGACCACCAGTGGTCCTTGAGAGGGTGACGGCAACGGCATGTAAACAACCAAATACGTAGCTGCTAACCAAATGGACCCACTAACGGCGTGCTGGAACTAAATGCGGAAGCGCACCGCGGGCTTACGTCAGTGGTTTTCAACGTCCGAGGACCACCAGTGGTCCTTGAGAGGGTGACGACAACGGCATGTAAACAACCAAATAGGCTACGTAGCTAACCAAATGGACCCGCTAACGGCGTGCTGGAACTAAATGCAGAAGCGCAGCGCGGATTGATATGAACACAGCTGTTTGCACTTTGGGGACCTTGTTTATGCAGCGGTCAATAATAGCGCGGAGCGGTGAACTATAGTGTATTATGTGACCGGTCACATGACCAGAACGCTGGCTTCTGATTGGAGCATTCATTCAAGCCATGTAATATATATATATATAATATATATATATATATATATATATATATATATATATATATATATATATATATATATATATATGGTAGCAGCCTTCCTTCCGGAGCCATAGAGCTGCGCAGTCCCGAGGTCCGTTTTTTTTTTTTTTTTTAAGCTATATATATTTTTTTTGTTTGTTTGTTTAAGCTAGGATTAGAAATGGCGAGGGAGTTAGCTAGGATAAGGCCTTCAAAATAAGAGCGCAACTTCTTCTAATTATTATGGTCTTTTAAATGTCATAGATTTATTTAAAAAGTAGACCTACAAGCTCAAAACGTAATGGGGTGTGTTTTAAGCTTGTAGATTTGCTGTTTTTACTCAATTTTCAGACCAAAATGGACACTAGACAAAAACAGTTGTTCGTATCAACAAGTGACACATATCCACACGTCCGGGCAGACCTCTTCTACAACACCCCACTGTCCGCTAAGCAGGAGAGGTGTATTTTAAAAAGCTATAGGCCCTTTTGTAAGGTCAAAGGTCAAAAATGGTGCCATTTCCAGACTGGACTGACCACTGGACAAAAGACGGCTCTTTGTAGCAACAAGCAACACATATCCACACGTCCGGGCAGACCTCCTCTACAACACCCCACTCTCCGCTAAGCAGCAGAGGTGTATTTTAAAAAGTTATAGGCTCTCAAGTACAGCCAAGTCACAAATGGTTGAATGAGCTAGGATAAGAGTTGGCCGGGGGAGTTAGCTAGGATAAGGCCTTAGTGATTTATCGGAGAGCTCTGGGGTATGAAGGAGCGCTTGTTTTATCTGCCGGCTACTACTAGTAGGGCGGGGCGAAGGAAGTTTTACTGAGGTTATGGTTAGGTTTAGGCATAGGTTTACTGAGGTTAAGTTTAGGGTTAGGATTAGGTTTAGGCATAGCCTAGTTTTATTGGGGTTGTGTTTAGGGTTAGGTTGGGGTTAGAGTTAGACGATGCTTTATGCGGTTACTAACCCTAAACATAACCTCAGTAAAACTATGCTTCGCCCCGCCCTACTAGTAGTAGCCGGCAGATAAAACAAGCGCTCCTTCATACCCCAGAGCTCTCCGATAAATCACTAACCTTTAGGATAAGCAGTGCTGTTTCCAGACCAGGGTTAGGATTAGGTTTAGGCATAGCCTAGTTTTATTGGGGTTGTGTTTAGGGTTAGGTTGGGGTTAGAGTTAGACGATGCTTTATGCGGTTACTAACCCTAAACATAACCTCAGTAAAACTATGCTTCGCCCCGCCCTACTAGTAGTAGACGGCAGATAAAACAAGCGCTCCTTCATACCCCAGAGCTCTCCGATAAATCACTAACCGCTAGGATAAGCAGTGCTGTTTCCAGACCAGAGGGGGCACTGTTTCTCCTGTTATTTTCCCATTTTTAACAGACAAATATTACAATTCTGTATAGACAATACAGAAATGTTTAAATGGCATATACTATTGTAACTGCCGATTTCCATTTCCCAACCAGGTCTTAGCAGTTACTTCACAGGTAAGTGGGATGGGAGTGATCCTACGCAGTGCATACAGAGAATACAGCAACAGATGGATGTCCAGTCTTGTCCAGTTTTAGGGTTATTTATTGAAAATGATGAACAGATTATCCAACACATACCAGTTATTTCATTGTCTGTCTGCCTGGTGGCCTGATGTGGCTACTGCTGTACTGGTGTACTGCTGTACTGGTGTACTGCTGTACTGGTAAGAACGGTATGGCTCCCACTCTCCCAGTCCCTGTGTCTACTGACTGAGTGCACCTGTGTGTGTTACCTATGTAGATGTTGGTAGAGATGTTCACACCCAGTGCTGCACCTCCCTCTATCCCGCCACCATGTGGTCAAAACTTGTAACAAAAAATGAGCTTTCTCTAGTGGCTCTCTAATGGCTCCTACACCTATAATAGCATATACTATATACTATAACACACACACACACACACACAAACACGCACAAGCACATTATTCTTGGCTGGGGCGGTGTGTTACTTAATTAGCTTGTTTTTGGAAACACTGCCACTGCCAATCAGGCCTGATTGTTTTTAATTGATGTGCAAAATCAGTGGAGTCTGGTATGTACCTCTTAAGTGTGCCATTTGCACATTATAACAACTTGGGAAACACGTGTGAAAAACAACATTATTCGTCTTTCACACATACCATGACACACATTGTGGTTGATTGATATTGTGGTGCATTGATATTGTAGGCTATTTCTGTTGTTACAGGACAATCATTCCTTTTTTAATCTCCAGACTATGAGATAACTATTATAGCATATGCCATTTAAACAGATATGCATTTATGTATTGTCTATACCAGGGGTGTAAAACTCAAATACAGAGTGGGCCAAAATTTAAAACTGAAAAAAGAGGCAGGCCAGAATTGAACAAATTAACCTTTTAATAGAAACCCAAAGAGGTTTTGGATTGAATATTGGACAATCAAGGCTTATATAACTTTATTGTGACCTGCAAAATCGAGGTAAAATTCCGAGGAAAATATGAATATTAACTTTTCTCCACTTTTCTCTTATCTCTACATCTTTCTATCTCTTTCATTCACGAAAAACACAAAACTGATGGACAAAAACAACAAATCTATTGTTTTAATTGCTGTGAAACAAAGAATAGGTTTGAGAAGCTCAGACAGTGAGAACAACCACTAAAATCATTTAAATACAGCTCACTCAATATGTTGAGCTACTTGCAATGAGTCACCCAATCGATCTAGAATCAGCATGCTCATATGCAGTATTTGTAATGTGTTTAAAACAGCTTAGATAATATATAATAAATGATTGCTTGAAAAAGTATGCTACACTTTATGGTAAGTGTGTTTTCTGGTGCACCTCTTCTAAAGAAGCTCTTGTCACACTAAACAGACACGTCTTCAAGGCTGAGCATGAGAGAAGTGTTGTTCACAGTGATCCATGTGCTTTCTATCTAGTGTGGATTTTCTGGTGTCTTTTAAGGCTGCTCATCCTAGAGAAATGTTGTCCACACTGATCACATCCATAGGGTTTCTCTCCTGTGTGAATTCTCTGGTGTTTTTTAAGGTGTTCCATTCGAGAGAAGTGTTGTCCACACTGATCACATCCATAGGGTTTCTCTCCTGTGTGAATTCTCTGGTGTTTTTTAAGGCTGGCCAATACAGAGAAGTGTTGTCCACACTGATCACATCCATAGGGTTTCTCTCCTGTGTGAATTCGCTTGTGTCTTTTAAGGCTGGACAAGTCAGAGAAGTGTTGTCCACACTGATCACATCCATAAGGTTTCTCTCCTGTGTGAATTCTCTGGTGTGATTTAAGGTGGGACAATACAGAGAAGTGTTGTCCACAGTGTTCACATCCATAGGGTTTCTCTCCGGTATGGACTTTCTGGTGTTTTTTAAGGCTGGACAAGTCAGAGAAGTGTCGTCCACACTGGTCACATCCATAGGGTTTCTCACCTGAGTGAATTCGCTTGTGTCTTTTAAGGCGGGACAATACAGAGAAGTGTTGCCCGCACTGATCACATCCATAGGGTTTCTCTCCTGTGTGAATCCTCTGGTGTTGTTTAAGGCTGGACAATACAGAGAAGTGTTGTCCACACTGATCACATCCATAGGGTTTCTCTCCTGTGTGAATTCTCTGGTGTGCCTTAAGGTGTGACATTTGAGAGAAGTGTTGTCCACACTGATCACATCCATAGGGTTTCTCTCCTGTGTGAATTCTCTTGTGTTTTTTAAGGTGTGCCATTTGAGAGAAGTGTTGTCCACACTGATCACATCCATAGGGTTTCTCTCCGGTATGGACTTTCTGGTGTTGTTTAAGGTTGCTCATCTGAGAGAAGTGTTGTCCACACTGATCACATCCATAGGGTTTCTCTCCTGTGTGAATTCTCTGGTGTGTTTTAAGGCTGGACAAGTCAGAGAAGTGTTGTCCACAATGATCACATCCATAGGGTTTCTCTCCGGTATGGACTTTCTGGTGTCTTTTAAGGTTGCCTACCTGAGAGAAGTGTTGTCCACACTGATCACATCCATATGGTTTCTCTCCTGTATGAACTCTTTGGTGTATTTTAAGTGTACACAAGTCAGAGAAGTGTGTTCCGCACTGATCACATCCATAGGGTTTCTCTCCTGTGTGAATTCTCTGGTGTGATTTAAGGTGTCCCATTTGAGAGAAGTGTTGTCCACACTGGTCACATCCATAGGGTTTCTCTCCTGTGTGAACTCTCTGGTGTTTTTTAAGGCTGGACAATAGAGAGAAGTGTTGTCCACACTGATCACATCCATAGGGTTTCTCTCCCGTATGAACTTTCTGGTGTGTTTTAAGTGTGGACATTGTAGGGAAGCGTTTTCCACACTGATCACAGCAGTGATCTTTTTGTTTAGCCAAACTTCTTTGTTCATTCACCTCTTGTAGAACAGGGACGTCAGTCTGATGATGCAGCACTGAATTGGAAACAAAGACAAGAGAAATGTCGTTTAGAAGCTATTTATAACTGAGCAAACACACTCAACAGTTTACCAGCCATTCAACATTTCCCATAGAGATGATGAAAATGATTAACTCTTTGACAGATTAGCAGAAAAGCTAGGCTTCCCATCACTACTTAAAACGACTTCATGAGGTGGTTTGCAATGATAAATGATACATGAAACTAGAGATGCCTGTTATTGACTTTTTTACCGATATCCCAATATTATCCAACTTCTAATTCCCGATACCGATATCAACCGATACCAATATATGCGGCATCCAGTGGTGGAAAAATAACAGAAACTATTTACTATACAAATATGTAATATAAATAAACATTTAGTATAAATACTAATTCATGTTATAGCCTAGAAATACTCCATACAACTATAAATTCAACATGTAGCCTACTTGAGGAAAGTACAAAAGTAATGGTATAAACATGACAGTAGAAGTGCTCATAATGCAGAATATGGAATTTTCATCAAGATTTCAAATGTACTGTATATAAATCATTTGGGGGGCACCCAGAGGTTTGGGCCGCGAAGCGGCCTGAACTTCTCCTTATGTACTGGCAGTGCAGGCTGCACTGTAGGGAACGGAGGAGAGGAGGGGGAGGAGAGGTGGAAGTTTGCATGAGACATCTTGTCATTGCAGATAAGTAGCCAACAACAAGTTTAGTTTTGATCCACAACAATTCATCTCTGCACAAGGATCTATTGACACATGGAGAGGGTTTTTTTTCTCCAATGGAGCTTATTATTGAACTGGTAGGCTAATTGCTGCTCAATTTGGAAATTTAAGAACACAGGAGTTCAAGCATGTTTACATAATGCAAAATGCCTGATGGTAAAAAATACATAGTAGGCTTAGATCCTAACAGTATTAGCTTATTGGTCATACAGCTGTTTATAATTAACCGGGGAGTCACTAATTGCAGCTGGCTACTGCAGAAGATAAAAGGTGGCATTCTCAGTCCATATTATTTCTTTAAACGGCATATAATTATACAGATCATATACACCCAACGAAACCATTCAATGGACACAGCAAATGAGTTTGAATTATCAAAATCCGTTCAGAATTGAAGATGCATAGAAGGAATCAAATCTCAACTTTTTGCATTGTTTGTGTATGTGAGCAAGCGAGAGAGGTTGCATGCATGCAGCGGGGGCGGACTGCCGCAGCAGCTCACACAGAGCGGCGCTGAGTCTACATTTCTGTAAATAGTCATAATTTCCAGTTTGTAAATACTGATACTGATAATTTCCGATATGAAATTTGAAAGCTTTTATCGGCCGATAATATTGGAGAGCCGATAATATCGGGCATCTCTAAATGAAACGACTTCTGGAGTGATAAGCAGACAACAGAATAATCAATCACTCCAAAAGTCGTGGTAAATCTGTTACAGAGTCAACAACTCACACTGCATGACCTTGACCTCCTTCCCCAAGGGCATCCACAGGCCCTTGGTGGGAGCGTGGGCCAGGAAGTCCCGAGCGTCCTCGTTCCCCGGGTCAGCAGGGATGCAGTCCTCTGGCTTCTCATTGTTCTCCTACAACAACAATACACACAAACAAACAGGGATGCAGTCCTCTGGCTTCTCATCCTTCTCCTACAACAACAATACACACAAACAGGGATGCAGTCCTCTGGCTTCTCATCGTTCTCCTACAACAACAATACACACAAACAGGGATGCAGTCCTCTGGCTTCTCATCGTTCTCCTACAACAACAATACACACACAGGGATGCAGTCCTCTGGCTTCTCATTGTTCTCCTACAACAACAATACACACAAACAGGGATGCAGTCCTCTGGCTTCTCATCGTTCTCCTACAACAACAATACACACAAACAGGGATGCAGTCCTCTGGCTTCTCATCGTTCTCCTACAACAACAATACACACACAGGGATGCAGTCCTCTGGCTTCTCATCCTTCTCCTACAACAACAATACACACAAACAGGGATGCAGTCCTCTGGCTTCTCATCGTTCTCCTACAACAACAATACACACACCGGGATGCAGTCCTCTGGCTTCTCATTGTTCTCCTACAACAACAATACACACAAACAGGGATGCAGTCCTCTGGCTTCTCATCCTTCTCCTACAACAACAATACACACAAACAGGGATGCAGTCCTCTGGCTTCTCATCCTTCTCCTACAACAACAATACACACAAACAGGGATTCAGTTCTCTGGCTTCTTATTGTTCTCCTACAACAACAATACACACAAACAGGGATGCAGTCCTCTGGCTTCTCATCGTTTTCTCGTCGATTTCTACTTGAATGTTAATTAAAAGAAAAAAAAGTGAGGTTTGCACTTCATCCATCATCTTGTTCAATAAGAACCAGCCTATTCTCTGTTGGGGGGAGGAGAATCAAATAAAAATGTATTTAAAGTAAATAATTGACTTTTTTTCTAGTTTTGGTTGAAAACCAATGAATGAACGTATAAAAACCTCCAAGTGTGTTCTTTCACTACATACCTTTATGAGTCCAGGAGGAGGCTTCTCATAGCTGGAGGAAAAGACACAAGAATTACAGTATTACACATCATGAGTTATAGGGCTCGATTTTGGTTACATTAGCCCTTATACGCAATTAACGCACTTAGCATTGGGGAAGAGGCGTTCCCACACTAAAGTTGATAATTTCGTTACCATCCGATCTCCCTTAAACACCTCCTATACCGTTAAATTATGCATAGGTGTGGTTTGGGAGTTTTTAGCTTTCATCCAATCCGTGTTGGTCTTGCTATTCCTTTTAATTCATCCCTTATCTATTTCCCTTATCCCTACTGCTAAGCCTGACCCTCCTAAGCACGCAGCCTGGCTGCAGGCTTAGGACAGACACATGCATGAGTAGCCTATACTCAAAGATTATAGCTCTGATTTTCAAACAATTATAGCTCGGTCAATTCTCAATCATTTCTTACCATTCAACATGTTATGTTGAAAAAAAAACATGTTCCATGTTTTTTTTTTGCTGTATGTGGCGTGCATTTATCCCAAGTCTGCGAAATGTTATAAAGTAAATTCCAAAAAAAGTCGGGAATTCGCGTCAAAAAAGACGTTTTTTGATCATTCATTTCTCGGTCAATTCTGGACCATTTTTTACATTTCAAAATGCAGCGTGGCGGGAAAAAGCTTCTCTCTCAGATGCTGTATAGAATATGTGGCTTCTCTACGATGCGGGATCGAGCAAAATGTAAGTGTCGGGATTTCGGTGGAAACGGTCCACTTTTCCCCGTCAAGCTGCATTTTGAAATGTAAAAAATGGTCCGGAATTGACCGAGAAATGAATGATCAAAAAGACGTCTTTTTGCCGCGAATTCCCGACTTTTTGCAATTTACAGCATTGCGTCACAAGTTAATTAATGTATTTAATTATATTATATACTGTACATTACCTAAACACAAGGAAGTGACCAACAGCAGGCAATCTACAGCTTTTTATAGGACAATCCATAAATAAGGAGATGAATTGAACTGGCGCCTTTCCACGTGGAGTCGTGGACATCTCCAAAGGCGCACAGACGCCCGCACTGTGCGCACGTGGCTCTGCCTTCTGTATCGGTTAACGGGTGGTCTGAGATGGCCTTATCTAGTTCCCAAATCTATTTGACGAAATTAGCAACTTAAGGGACTGCGCAACAAACACGCCCATGACCACACCTCCAGTCACAAATAACGGTGTCGGCATGAAGAATAGTGGCTAAGGGAAGAGAAAAGGTGACCAAAATAGCAATAAGGGAATTCGCTGCGGGTATCGGGTAACGTTAGGGACAACGGGTGGAACGAAAATCGCGCCAATAATGTATAAACAGAGGTTTTCTCATGCCAATAAAGCCCTTGGAATTGAATGTTATCATGAAACTCAACAGTCTACAAATGATTTCACATTGGATAACCTATAATTAGCTACATCACCGCAGCTAAATTTGACCCATATCTTGGAGCGGTCATGATTTGTTGACTTTGACCACCCTGACACAACCAGCCATCCTCCGTTATTCATTCAACATCTGAGCCACCCTCCGTGGCTCACATGCTCAATAAATAGTGGGCCCTGGTGGTGCCAAAAAGGTTGAAAACCACTCTCTCAATGAAATGTACAAGTTGGCCACTATTGTAAGCAAGTCAGTGAAATCTTAACTAGTGTGTCCAACCCGTTTTTAAGATAGTTGTACTTGAATTGTACTGTATTTTAGTCACCACTAAACCCCTTATCCCTTAACTTCTTTCTTTTTAAAACTATTAAAAAATATCATTTTTCAATAGTTTTAATGGCCAGTCTCCAAGTGCACTATCTGTCAATAGATTGGCATGTTGAACTATTCCAAAGAGTTTTTCAAAATAGTGAAACAATGATAAGGGGTGTAGGATGGTAGCGAAAATGAAGCCCTAATTCTCCAAGCTGTTTTGAGCAGTGTACTGTGTATTTGACTTGTACTGTAGGTCTCATTTCTGTTAATTCTGTTAATTAATTAATTCAAGCCAGTAGTTTTCGGCCGTTTTGATACCAGGGCCCACTATTTATTCAGAATTTGAGCCACGGAGGAGACCATTTGATGACATTTTATCCCCACAGACCCCAAAACTAAAAATTTATTTTGCTTTTGTCCAAAATACCAGGCTGGAACAAAACAGTCAAACATACAGATCAAAATGACCATTAATCTTCTACATTCTCTAGTTGTGTAGACTTGGGATACTTCATGTGATGAATATTTTAACTCTTGAGAGTGTAAACATGAAACCAAATGGACCAACAAGGGTCCATTTGGTTTCACACAACTAGAGACCTGGTTAACCAAAGTTCCATCATTTAGCCTGGGGGACCATCTGGAACTCTCTCAAGGACATTTTTTTTTAACCCTGTTGGACTCACAAGTCTTTAGGTTAGGGGTTTTCAACAGCTGGTCCGGGGACCAGTGGACTCTGAGAGGATTCTAGGTGGTTCACAGCTAAAAGGAAAGTTGGATAACCAGATGTAAGTTTAACTCTTTGAGAGCATAAAAATGAAACCAAACGGACCCTTGCGGGTCCGTATGGTTTCATGTTTACACTCTCAAGAGTTAGAACATTCATCATATCCATGTAAATTAGCCCAAAGTCTACACAACTAGAGCATGTAGAAGAATGTTTTTTGACCACTGTTTTGCCTGGAATTGTAGACAAAAACTAAAGAAAGCTTTAGTTTGGGGTCTGAGAGGGGTGAAACTATCATCAAATAGTGGTCCGTGGCTCCAATGCAGAATGCATAGTGGGCCCTGGTATGAAAAAAAGGCTGAAAACCTCTGGGTGCTTCAGTTTCTACAGTAAAGTGTTGGACTCACAAGGTCTCCAGATGTTTCAGTTTCTGCAGTTTCTTGTGTCTTCGTTTCTTCCTCTCCGACATGTTCTTGGTTGTATTCAATTTAATTTAACAGACTGTGTTGTCGTTTAATATCTGTTTGTTTTTGTTATTCTGCTGCAGGAGGAGAAATGAACGTGTGACATGCTAACTGCGCTAACTACTAGTAGTAGCCAGAGACGGAGTTACGACAACTCCGTCCACTTCATGGCGCCAGTCCAATGGAGGCTCTTCTACATAGGCTTGAATAGACAATGGGGACAACAAATAGGGACAAGTCCTGGACCTGAAGTAGACAGAAATGCACTGGACTCAGGCAACAGCCCAGCATTAATGATCTTAAATAGTTTTATTTTAGATCGTTTTTAGTAACAGTACAACATAAACACAATTGTACAGTCAGTAACATTACTGTACAATAACATTGACATGTTGAAAACATGCATAAAACAGCTCCTATGTGCGGCGCCTCGTTGAAAACAATGCATTTCCAGCTCCAGTTTGTCCCTGTTCTGGTTGCATGAACAGCAGCTCGAGCGCTCCGTTTCTGACCCCTTAATGTCGCAACTATTAGATTCTACTGGATGCTCTGGTAGCAGCCATAGATATATAGAATAAAGCTAGATGTCTCTCCCGCTCTGCTGGCCAATGGGGAGTGACGTCGTCACGCTGCTGGCCAATGGGGAGTGACGTCGTTACGCTGCTGGCCAATGGGGAGTGACGTCGTCACGTGGCGGCCATCTTGTGAGAGTGTAGCATAACATTGTGTCTATGAGCCTATACTTTTAAATGACGATAACTTGCTATTTTTCAACCGATTTTCAAACGAATTGGTTTGTTGTAAATGTCAGAGACGTCCGCTATATGATGATGATGATTTGGGGGGAAATGGAAAAAAAAATAGCCACGTTGATAACGTTCATATGAATGCAATGAATGCAAATCCGTCAAGTTTTTATTTGGGCTGCCATAGAGCATAATGTATTTAGTCCTCTCACAAGATGGCCGCCGTGAACGACGTCAGAGTCGTCAAATGTCAAATAGTATAGCCCTGAATATAAGACGACTCCATTTTTGGGATATTTCCATTGGGGAAAAAAACATAGTCTTATATTCAGGCCAATAGGGTATATCCCAAGAGGCCAATGGCCAAGAGGGTCATAGTTACGTTGCTTCCTGACTCTAGAAGGAGGGGGCGGGTACAATATTAGGAGACGGGAAGTATGTTGGAGTCTATTCATTTCCAATGGTAGAATGAACGTGAACACAACTTATGATCCATTCCTTAACTCCATGGATACTGAACTAAATACTGGACCCGATCATCTAAAGGCATATAATATTTACAGCATATTCATAGTAAAATGGCTTCTATTAGTTAAACAGAACAGAAGAAATTTCACTTTACTATAAATTATTCTTTATTCCACCGCCCAACTCTTGCGAGATTTTTTAGGAGTCAGGAAGAGTCTCTGTTATCTGCAGTTTCACATACGACAGATAGGGGCCTCTGAGATAAACCATTACTACTTAGGAGACCATTTGTAGGCTTTGTAGTCCATGTCATTTATATAGTGGCGCCAATGGGAGTATGGCCATCTTTATAAATAGAATATCTTTGGTATCAGCCTTCCTTCCAGAGCCATAGAGATGCGCAGTCCCGCCCCTTTCATGACGTCGCCCGTGTTCCAGAAATAGAATCCTCCTAGAGTTTTGGAAAAAATGGTTAATATTTTACGCAATAAATTGCGCCGCAGACAAAGCCAACACACAATATTATCAAGCAATATATATTTAGAAAAAAACGGCAGGATACAATACAACGTTTTTCACGACAAAAACTAAAGATTTATTTTGGTTTTCCGAGCAATTAATTCCGGGAAACAAAAGAGTCAAATATACAGATCAAAATGACCATTAATCTTGTAGGGTTGGGCTAAGTCAGATGGTGAAGTGTAAACATGAAACCAATGGACCTGCAAGGGTCCATTGGTTTCATGTTTATGCATCTGGTTAACCAACTTTCCATTGGGGTTCCAGGGGGCCAAAGGGTTCCAGGGGGCACCTGAAACTAGGGGTGTGCTGAAATATTGCTATCATGATAATATCGTATACTTCCTCACGCAATATGCTTTGTATATTCCATAGCAAATGTTGTGATATTTGCTGAGGAATAATTCCGGGAGGAATAACGGGTTGCAAGACTAAAATGTTAAATGACTTCTATAGCTGCTTCATTCCCCAAAAAATACAAACATAAGATAAAAACAAAAAGCCCGGTATGAGAATCAGTTGAGACAGGCACAAGCGAAGATTAATAACTGAGGATATTATTATACATTAGTAAGTTCTGATTTTTACCTTCTAGTTTTTTATTCATTCATTTATTGTTTTTAGTTTTTGTTTTTCAGCTGCAGTTACAGTATCATGATATATCGTTGATGAATTTCCTGCAATATATTGATATATCCCAAATATCACAATATATCAAATATCATGATATATTCATTATCAAAGGCCTAATATTGCCAACTACATTGTATCGTGAGGGACCAATATTGTCCCAGGCCTACCTGAAACCCTTTCAAGGACCACTGGTTGGCTCTATGCAAAAATATAGAAATGTGAGATTGTAGGCCCCTAAGCTTCATATTTGATGTAACTAAACATAATGATACTTTGATGACACAACTACATCCTAAGCATGCATCAAACTAATAATTACATAATGTATAAACACATCTTTTTTGTTCCAATTACTCAAACAAAATGGCCAAGATGACAATGTGCAGAATTTATGAGCAGAGGACCTACATGGAAGCCTTTTGATGTGTAACAACTTTAAAGACAAATAAAGGTGCATTTGCCAGTGTTTCGTATATCATACAATCAGGAACTAGCATGTTGTAGAAATACCCTGTGTTTACTATTTGTTTTTGATGTATTTATTGTTTTAACATCACGTTTTGCTTCTTATAATAGTGTACTAAGATATGTATGGACTAAAGAGCAGAAAGAAATGTGGCATTGTAGCATGAACATAATGAGGACCAGGTATGTTGAAAAGTGATACAATCTATTACCTTACAATATTATCTGGCAACACCTTCTGAATTACTGACAATTGTGACTATTAGAGTGTTGTAAATAAATAAATAAATAAATAGTATTATGCTTATGTCGAATATAAGGTTCAATTCCAGCTGCAGTAATATTGTGACACCTCTGTTGTCTGAAATGACAAAAATACCACTTCACTAAACTGGAATTTAATATGTTGTGCATATCTATTTTTTTTTAACAGATTCTGTACATCTAGTTAAATTATGTCCGAGTGAAACGATTCCCTATACTATAAATATTCCACTCCATTCACATAATATAGGACTACTCTACATGCACACTACTTATCATACTAATAGGAGCATGTGCAAATGAGTTGGCCATTCAGCAATATGGTTACACAGACACACCCTAACCCAGTATCACCTGTCCATTAACAATGGGACAGACATCTCTCAAAACATCCCACAACATTCACAGCCATTTTTATCACATGCAAATGAAAATTGGTAGTGGGAACTATGCAAAATGTAGGCAATGCAAGACCTAATCATTCCCTGATGTGTCTTGCAAAAGACACCAAAAGTCATGGACACTGTCTTTTCTTACGCCACAGTTCATGATGCATAATAAACTACTGAGTAAAGTATAAGTAAAGACAGTGTGCTGGTGTGCACAGAATAGGGTTTTAAATACATTTACCAGTATCTTTTCTTTTTACAATCAGTCTGTGTTGTAACACCACCACAAACAGGCCAGTAGGTGGCAGTCTAGGGCAGTATGTAAACCTGTGTATGTACAGTGGGCAGTGTGTGCAGTGTATGCAATCAGTTTTGAATGCATGCAGTTTCATCTTTGCATTTATCTTAAGGGGTTAAGGGATATTCATGATTTTAAAAGGTAAATTACTATTGCTGTTTTCCAGGAACTCCTCATAAACCACTAAAACCAGTGCCCTGTGTGTTAAAACACAGAAGTGTAACTCAGGCCCTAGATTTTTACCAATTGTTCTATGTTGGCCTGTTGTGTATTTACTTTGTAATAGATTAGTAATAGATTACTTATTAAGTAATATTACACCACTTATTACTTGGATGCAAAAGTAATATGTAGTATTTTTTTAAATTACTTTTGCACCCAGGTCCCTGAAAAAAGAAAAGTAGCTACAGCTAGACAATCTGTCAGCTTCTTTTAGAGCTGAATCTAATTGTGGCTTAATTGATGATACTGTGCAAACAGACTGGCATCACATAATTAGTTCAGCTGTGTATGGGAAATCCCCAGATAGACAGCGCATCGAGTGTGGCGCTTAATGTGAGCTATTGTGTGATAAATGCATGTAAATGCATGTCTTATATAGCAAATGAAAATATACTTGGATATGCTTGGACCACAGTTGGAATTATTGCAATCGGGTGAGCTGTGAGCATGGCCTGAGAGTTTTTAGATTGAAATCTTAACAGAGAATCTCCGCTGCGTTTCTCGAAGGTAAGAGAGAAGGTAAGAGAGCAGTAGCGCCAACTACATTCTCTTTAAGTGGCCAGTCTAAGGGTGGCTCTTTTACATAGACCTCTATTGAGGATCAGGACAATAAATAGGGCCAACATGCTGCACAAACAGCTCTCCAGCGCTCAGTTTCTGACGCCTCAATGTCGCATTGACACTAGCTGTCTTTGTACGTCTGCCTAATAATAATAATAATAATACGCTGCTCTTTTTTTTTTAGATCACCAATGCAATACTGTTGAAAGCAGCATCATGACAAGTGAGTAATATTAGCAGAAGTAACTGTAATATTATTACTGTTTTCTAGGAGGAGGTGTCGTTACACTACTCGTTAGCTGAAAAAGTATTAATATTACCTGTTGCTTGTTACTTGTTACACCCAACTCTGCTAATGATACAACACAGCGCCTTTGAGCACTTTAATATAAAATGCAGTAATGCACCTTAAAAGGCAAGTACCTTAAAAGGTAAAGTACAGTATTGGTCCAAAAAGGATTTAAAGAAGTAATGCAGATGGGAGTGACAAAGGGTGATAGAGTTAAAAGGGAGTTTATTTGTGATGTGTTGAAGAACAGAATGACAGAAGCCACTAGTGTTTATTATATTTTGTTTTGATATTGGATGTAACTGGACTGTTTCATATGAACAAAAGAAAATTTGAAATGTATATGGAATGTAATGTGTCTAGATATACAGTAAGAAAAATAACAGTTTTGTTAAAATATAAAGTATCATTAATATACTGAATAAAAATAAACAAAAACAGCATTAGGGAATTCATGAAGGTTATTGTAGACTGTGAATAAAAACATACAGAGGAAACAGTGAAAAGACACTACCAATGCTTTGCTCACTCCATCAATTTAACATCTATCTCTTTCATTAACGAAAAAACACAAAACTGATGGACAAAAAACAAATCTACTGTTTTAATTGCTGTGAAACAAAGAATAGGTTTGAGAAGCTCAGACAGTGAGAACAATTGTATATGTAAATAAAAATGTACTACTAAAATCATTTAAATACAGCTCACTCAATATGTTAAGCTACTTGCAATGAGTCACCCAATCGATCTAGAATCAGCATGCTCATATGCAGTATATGTAATGTGTTGATAATAGCTTAGATAATATATAATAAACGATTGCTTGAAAAAGTATGCTACATTTATGTAAGTGTGTTTTCTGGTGCACCTCTTCTAAAGAAGCTCTTGTCACACTAAACAGACACGTCTTCAAGGCTTAGCATGAGAGAAGTGTTGTTCACATTGATCCATGTGCTTTCTATCTAGTGTGGATTTTCTGGTGTCTTTTAAGGTGGCTCATATCGGAGAAATGTTTTCCACACTGATCACATCCATAAGGTTTCTCTCCTGTGTGAATTCTCTGGTGTTTTTTAAGGTGGTCCATTCGAGAGAAGTGTTGTCCACATTGATCACATCCATAGGGTTTCTCTCCTGTGTGAATTCTCTGGTGTTTTTTAAGGCTGGACATTAGAGAGAAGTGTTGTCCACAGTGTTCACATCCATAGGGTTTCTCTCCTGTGTGGACTTTCTGGTGTGATTTAAGGCTGGACAATACAGAGAAGTGTTGTCCACACTGATCACATCCATAGGGTTTCTCTCCGGTATGGACTTTCTGGTGTTTTTTAAGGCTGCTCATCTGAGAGAAGTGTTGTCCACACTGATCACATCCATAGGGTTTCTCTCCTGTGTGAATTCTCTGGTGTTTTTTAAGGCTGGACATTACAGAGAAGTGTTGTCCACAGTGTTCACATCCATAGGGTTTCTCTCCTGTGTGGACTTTCTGGTGTGATTTGAGGCTGGACAAGTCAGAGAAGTGTAGTCCACACTGATCACATCCATAGGGTTTCTCTCCGGTATGGACTTTCTGGTGTCTTTTAAGGTTGCCCACCTGAGAGAAGTGTTCTCCACACTGATCACATCCATATGGTTTCTCTCCATTGTGAACTTTCTTGTGATGTTTAAGGCTGCTCATCTGAGAGAAGTGTTTTCCACACTGGTCACATCCATAGGGTTTCTCACCTGTGTGAATTCGCTTGTGTATTTTAAGGCTGGACAAGTGAGAGAAGTGTTGTCCACACTGATCACACTCATATGGTTTCTCTCCATTGTGAACTTTCTTGTGATGTTTAAGGCTGTCCATTCGAGAGAAGTGTTGTCCACACTGGTCACATCCATAGGGTTTCTCTCCTGTGTGAATTCTCTGGTGTTTTTGAAGGCTGGACAAGTCAGAGAAGCGTCGCCCGCACTGATCACATCCATAGGGTTTGTCTCCGGTATGGACTTTCTGGTGTCTTTTAAGGTTGGACAAAACAGAGAAGTGTTGTCCACACTGATCACATCCATAGGGTTTCTCTCCTGTGTGAATTCTCTGGTGTGTTTTAAGTCTACCCAAGTCAGAGAAGTGTGTTCCACATTGATCACATCCATAGGGTTTCTCTCCGGTATGGACTTTCTGGTGTCTTTTAAGGTTGCCCACCCCAGAGAAGTGTTGTCCACAATGATCACATCCATAGGGTTTCTCTCCTGTATGAACTCTTTGGTGTGTTTTAAGTGTACACAAGTCAGAGAAGTGTGTTCCACAATGATCACATCCATAAGGTTTCTCTCCTGTGTGAACTCTCTGGTGTTTTTTAAGGCCGGACAAGTCAGAGAAGTGTTTTCCACACTGATCACATCCATAGGGTTTCTCTCCTGTGTGAATTCTCTGGTGTGTTTTAAGGTGTTCCATTTGAGAGAAGTGTTGTCCACACTGATCACATCCATAGGGTTTCTCTCCTGTGTGAATTCTCTGGTGTGCCTTAAGGTTTGACATTCGAGAGAAGTGTTGTCCACACTGATCACATCCATAAGGTTTCTCTCCTGTGTGAATTCTCTTGTGTGTTTTAAGTGTGGACATTGCAGTGAAGCGTTTTCCACACTGATCACAGCTGTGGTCTTTTTGTTTAGCCAAACTTCTTTGTTCATTCACCTCTGGTAGAACAGTGAAGTCAGTCTGATGATGCAGCACTGAATTGGAAACAAAGACAAGAGAAATGTCATAAGCGATTTATAAGTCAGCAAACACACTCAACAGTTCACCAGCCATTCAACAGTTCCCTTAGAGATGATAAAAAATATTAACTCTTAGACAGATTAGCAGAAAAGCTAGGCTTCCCATTAGGCTCAATAGTAACAAAATAATTTATGGAAAATCCTCTGTTGTTAATTTGTGCAAATTAATGAGATCCAAAGACAGTGTAAGGTGTCTACTTGATGATGATGCGTTTCAGTTTTTTTTTTAAATACATTTGAGAAAACCTGTAAAAAAGAAAAGCCTGTATTTTCACATTGCACTGTTTCCAGGACTCATTCAGAAACAAATGCATTTAAAGTTATATCATTTATCAATTAAAGTTGTAAAGTGTGTGAGTTGTTTTCTGGAGTTTGTAGTGCAATCACGACTTAAAACGACTCCATGAGGTGGTGTCCAATGAGTTAACAAGCTCATTAATAAAAACAACAAAATAAAATGACTTCCGGAGTGATAAAAAGACAACAGAATAACAGGGATTAAAGCGGAAAAAAAAAATCCAAAGACGGAAAATGTTTCAGGAAAATGTTTCAGTCAGGGGGGGGGGGGGGGGGCAGCCTGCACGTTTCTTTTTTTACGTTCGCAACGTAGCCTACCTTGTCACACCTGTTGGCCTAATACATTTATTTTTGGTATATTGTCAGCAACATCTTCTGTTTTTCTTGCAGCAGCAGCTCTACCCAGGGCGGGATTTAGCCAGCCCTACTAGGGTGAGCTGGAAAAAAGGCAGGGTGGGCAACTCCAAAGTTTCTCCCATATGAAGCAGTGGTTTTCAATCTTTTCGACACCAGGGCCAACTATTTATTCGACATTTGAGCCACAGACCACCATTTGAGGACATTTTAGCCCCACAGACCCCAAAACTATAAAGATTTCTTGCTTGCTTTTGATTGCTTTTGTCCACAATTCCAGGCTGGATTTGGGGGAAAACAGTCAAACATACTAAAATGACCATTAATCTTCTACATTCTCTAGTTGTGTAGACTTGGGCTACATTTAGCTGGGGACCATCTCTCAACCACTGGTGGTCCCTGGACCGCTGATGAAAACCACTGATATAACCTTTCATTGGTGGGCAAGATGCGCATTTGGGTGGGCACTGCCCACCCCTGTCCCCGTCTAGATCCTGCCCTGGCTCTACCCGTTCGGTATCAGTGTTCCAGGGTTCCCGCGGGATATTAAAAAGTCTTAAAAGCATTGAATTTACGAATTTGAAAATAATACCTAAAAAGACTTAAAAAGGTCTTGAATTTCTATATCTAGGTATTAAATTTTGCGCAGTTACATCGAGCCACGTGTGTCGGAGCGATCAAAACAGCGTCTGTATTGGACGTTATAGATCGATCCTAAAGAGATGAATCGATGATTCCATCAGCTGCGCAAAAAACAGTAGCCACAGATATACAAGCTCATATAGCCATGCATTGCAATGGGGATCATCTACGTTCAGTGCAAGTGTCTGTGTGACGTAGTATTCAGGGTCTTAGAGTTACGCAAACTCCGTTCACTTCATGGGGCCAGTCCATTGGATGCGCTTCTACATAGACGTCTACGGAATGAGGACAACGAAAATATGGACAGCTGGAGTTTTGAGCTCACGCGAGTACTTGAACCACGTGACCGGGCTGTTTTCTGTCCCCTCAATGTCGCAATTCTCTATACTCTACGCCTCGGACACCACAGATGATCATCTGAGCTGTCGGGACCGACAGCTTTACACAACTTTATTGGATAGTTGCACACATCTGTGCTTCCATTCACGTCCATAGCCTTTTAAATCGTATTTTCCATCCACGGGACAACGTGACACACGGGATGGTGGTGGTGGTGGTGGTGTTGTTGTCTGTTGTTGTTGAGACAAGCTAGCGTAGCCATAGCTAACGCGATGAGCAGCTCGCGTCTATGGCAGGGGTTTTCAACATGTGGTCCGGGACCACCAGTGGTCCCTGAAAGGATTCCAGGAGGTCCCCAGGCTAAATGATGGAAAGTTGGTCAGATGTAACTCTTTGAGAGTGTAAACAATATGAAACCAAATGGACCCTTGCGGGTCCATTTGGTTTCATTGTTTACACTCTCAAGAGTTAAAATATTCATGTGAATTATCCCAAGTCTACACAACTAGAGAATGTAGAAGATTAATGGTCATTTTGATCTGTATTTCACTGTGTTGTTTTCTCTGAGATCCAGTCTGGAATTGTGGACAAAACCAAATGAAATCTTAGTTGTGTGGTCTGTGGGGCTAAAATGTCATCAATTGGTGGTCCGTGGCTGAAATTCTGAATAAATAGTGGGCCTTGGTATGAATGAGGTTGAAAACCACTGGTCTAGTCATTTGGCTTCCTTTAATAATGAATGTATAGTGGTGTAGTTGCATCTACACAGCAGGCAGACCTGTCAAAGCACTCCTGAATATTCAGACAGACCTGCACCACCTCAAAGTCCAAACACATACCGGTAGTTGTTTTTCATGTTCCCCTTATAATTTCCTGGGGTTTATTAGGACTGTAGTAGATAATAAAAAAGAAACCCTATGTAGCCTAACCCTAATTACCTAGGGTTTTTAATGCGTCAGATCGCACTGTATCGAATCGTATTGTACTAAATTCCAACAAATCGAAATTTTATCGAAATTCTACTGAATCAAATTGTATCGTTCTGTATATAAAATAAATCGTTTCTGAATCTTATAGAGACCATGTAAATCGATACGTATCGAATCATCTTGTAAGGGTGACCAGTGCTAGTAATATATAAAACGTTGCTTATTGACGATGGCCGTGAAATGGGTATTACGTTTTATATAAATGGCCTTAAAAAAGGTCTTAAAAAGACTTGAATTTTACTTTAAGAAACCTGTAGGAACCCTGTGTTCCCACCGTGGTTAGCTTCTCATGCGGTTCACAGTGGACATGGATACTAATCATACTTTGTCGCATTTAAGTTTTGCGACCAGTTCATTCATCGTGTTGCTCAAAGAGCAAACATTAAAAAACGTTATTACCGGCAAAGGATGTAGGCTGCCGTGTCTCCTTAATCTGGCTCGCACTCCTCCTCTTGACTCTCTTTTCTTAATTTTATTCCATTTTCGCGTCCCGCTGTTCTTAAGTTCTGAATACTTGGCCAGTGAATCCAAAACACAACAGACACGCATGGTTTGTCTGAGTGCCTGAGCGATAACACGGCCAGGCAATAAAGTGACATCCCGGCGTTAAACTTCATATTGCCACAAAAAGAAAGCGGGTGTAATCCCGTAAAACGACATTACCGTAATTTCCGGGTTATAAAGCGCACCTGAATATAGGCCGCATCAGCCAAATTTAGCGAAAAAATTGTGTACATATACAAGACGCACTGGCCTATTAGCCGCGGGTGTTTTAATGCTTGATTACCATATGTAAGGGTATTCCTGATCGCGCTGCTGCTGCTGCTGCTGCCGCCAGCCTTTCTAAACCCGTTCGTGGATGTTTTGACACTTTTCCACGCAGTCAGGATCCACTGACAGACTTGAGAAAAAGTTGCTTTCAGCATGTTGCTCGCGCTGGTGGTCCGCGCGATGGCGCCGCGGTCCGTGGAGCTCATGGCGTCTCCGCCGCGCTGGCGTTCCTCACGTTGGTCCGCCGTCTAACCATTGATTCATTGATCCCAAGGCTACGTGCAGCAGATAGATTTCCTTATTTTTCAACCAGCTCGACTGACTTTAGCTGCGTTATATGTACTTCTTCGTTTGCTTTCCATGATGCATTTAGTAGTGTCTGTCTTAGCGAACTGCCTGTGCCCTGTCCCCCTACATTTCCTGCTCGGGCCGGCTTAAAGTTGGTGTCATACCGTGCATTTAGACTTAGAACGCCCTATAGTGTTTGTTAGCTGTAAACATCCATACATTGGCCGCACCGCTGAATAAGCCGCTGGGTCCAAAGCACGGGGAAAAAGTTGCGGCTTATAAGCCGGAAAGTACGGTAAACATATAAAATAACAGACAAGGCAGACAGATAGGCTGAGTCAGCAGCGGAGCCAGACCATAGAGTAGAGCCAGACCCGGAAAGTTATGACATCTCCGTTCACTTCCTGGAAACATTAATGCCGTTTTCTTCTTCCTCAGGGTTCCTACAGGTTTCTTAAAGTAAAATTTAAGACTTTTTAAGACCTTTTTTAAGGCCATTTATATAAAACGTAATACCCATTTCACGGCCATCGTCAATAAGCGACGTTTTATATATTTTTCGCAAATAGCACTGGTGCTACATACATTTTCATTTACCAGCACCACTAGAAATTAACAAGTGCTATAATTATTAGGGGTGTGTATCTCTCCCTTACAAGACAATTTGATACGTATCGATTTGCATGGTATCTATGCGATTCGGAAACGATTTATTTTATATGCAGAACGATACGATTCGATTCAGTAGAATTTCGATACGATTTTGATTTGTTGGAATTTGGTACGATACGATTCGATACAGTGCGATCGGACGCATTAATAACCCTATGTAATTAGGGTTAGGTTCCATAGGGTTTCATTTTTATTATCTACTACAGTCCTAATAAGAACCAGGAAATTATAAGGGGAACATGAAAAACGTGAAAAATGTGTTTGGACTTTGAGGTGGTTAGTATTCAGGAGTGCTTTGACAGGTCTGCCTGCTGTGACACAACAAGTAGATGCAACTACACTAGTATACATTCATTATTAAAGGAAGCCAAATGACTAGACCAGTGGTTTTCAACCTCTTTCATACCAGGGCCCACTATTTATTTAGAATTTCAGCCACGGACCAGCAATTGATTACAATTTAGCCCCACAGACCCCACAACTAAAGATTTCATTTAGTTTTGTCCACAATTCCAGGCTGTATCTCAGAGAAAACAACACAGTGAAATACAGATCAAAATGACTTAATATCCTACATTCTGTACTTGTGTAGACTTGGGATAATTCACATGAATATTTTAACTATTCAGAGTGTAAACATGAAACCAAATGGACCCGCAAGGGTTGTTTACACTCTCAAAGGTTAACCAGCTTTCCATCATTTAGCCTGGGGACCTCCTGGAATCCTCTCAGGGACCACTGGTGGTCCCCGGACCACATGTTGAAAACCCCTGCCATAGACGCGAGCTGAGCATGCTCATCGCGTTAGCTATGCTAGCTAGTTGCTGAGCTAGCTACCAGCTACACATTCTCCATACAGACACCACCACCACCACCACCACCATCAAGTTGTCCCGGGGATGGAAAATACGATTTAAAAGGCTATGGATGTGAATGGAAGCACAGATGTGTGCAACTATGCAATAACGTTGTGTAAAGCTGTCGGTTCCGACAGCTCCGCTCCGATCATCTGTTTGTCAGCTGTATCCACTTGTTGCTGTGGTGTACGAGGCGTGGAGTATAGAGAATTGCGACATTGAGGGGACAGAAAACAGCCTGGTCACGTGGCTCAAGTAGCCTACTCGCGTGAGCTCAAAACTCCAGCTGTCCCTATCCTTGTTGTCCTCATTCCGTAGAGGTCTATGTAGAAGCGCCTCCAATGGACTGGCCCCATGAAATGCACGGAGTTTGCGTAACTCTAAGACCCTGAATACTACGTCACACTCGCACTGAGCGTAGATGATCTACAAGCAGTGTGTCCCATTGCAATGCATGGCTATATGAGCTTGTATATCTGTGGTTATTGGTTTTTGCGCAGCTGATGGAATCATCAATTCATCTCTGTAGGATCGATCTAACGTCCAATACAGACGCTGTTTTGATCGCTCCGACACACGTGGCTCGATGTAACTGCGCAAAATTTAAGACCTAGATGTAAAAATTCAAGACCTTTTTAAGTCTTTTTAAGGTATTATTTTCAAATTCGTAAATTCAATGCTTTTAAGACTTGATTTTAAGATGCCGCGGGAACCCTGGCTCTACATAGACTTCTATTGGGCAATGGGGACGGCCATCTATGTTTGTCACAGTTCAGATCGAGCAGCTCGACCGCTCAGTTTTTGACCCTTCAATGTCGCAACTCTTCAAGTTACACACCCACTCACTCAACAGACACTTGATTAGCCTACCAGCGGCACCGGTGCAGCTTGACTTGCATGGAGCGGAGGTCACAAATCTATTTTCCTAGGGATGATGCATTGTAGTTTGGAGATCACTTGACTTGCAACCGTTTTGGTTTTGCGTTTGGTCATGTCATTAACTAACATCGCGGCCGTGGGCAAACCCTCCCCTTTTAGATTTTTTTTTTGCCAAATGGCGTCGATCTTATGAAGCCCCTGGGGAATCCTCCCCAGTACGGAAATCCGTACCCCGTACGGAGAACTTTAATCCCTGGAATAATCAATCACTCCAAAAGTCGTGGTAAATCCGTTAGAGTCAACAACTCACACTGCATGACCTTGACCTCCTTCCCCAAGGGCATCCACAGGCCCTTGGTGGGAGCGTGGGCCAGGAAGTCCCGAGCGTCCTCGTTCCCCGGGTCAGCAGGGATGCAGTCCTCTGGCTTCTCATTGTTCTCCTACAACAACAATACACACAAACAGGGATGCAGCCCTCTGGCTTCTCATTGTTCTCCTACAACAACAATACACACAAACAGGGATGCAGTCCTCTGGCTTCTCATTGTTCTCCTACAACAACAATACACACACACAAACAAACAGGGATGCAGTCTTCTGGCTTCTCATCGTTCTCCTACAACAGGTATGTCAAACTCAAATACACGGTGGGCCAAAATACAACAATTAGTGCAAGTCAAGGGCCTGAGCCGGCGGACTGTGTTTGAACACACAGGGCCCCGGTTTACAAGGATGTCCAGGAAAACGGCAAATGTAATTTTCCTTAAAATATCATGGGTCCCATAATAGCAAGATAACTGCAAAGATGAAACTGCATGCATTCAAAACTGCATCATGAAAGCTCAGTTTCCTGTTCTATGATCCTCACCAAGCACTGCTTTCATAGTAAAATGAGAAAGTAAGTCAATTGAGTTGAGAAAGTAAAACAATTGTTCCATTCATGGCGTGTGCAATACACCAGAGGAGCAGTTCTAATATCATCCTGCGGGCCAAAGATAGTTCCCTTGCGGGCCTGTTTTGTCCCCCGGGCCTTGAGTTTGACATATGTGTCCTACACCAACACCACCACACAAACAGACGTCACACTTCTTTACTACTCTCTCCTAGCGCTTCACAATTAATCAAAATTGAATCGAAATTGATGTTTCAGAATTTGGACAAGGTAAAAACAATGAAAATCAGAAACGTTTTAGCACGGTTTCCCCTTTCCTAGCACATTTACGGTAGAACTGTGTCACACTGGCTCATGGACTACCTTACTGTAAAAAGTGTTCTGTTATATAAGAAAAGAAAAATGCAATGTGTTCTGCTGTTTTTTTTTTCTTTTTTAATTGGCACCCAGTGCCAATTCCTAATGTGATCCTGGGCTCTACACATCCTCCGCCAACCTGGGGAGGCAGTGGACTGGCCTCATGCTTCCTTCAATGCATGAGGAGTCCAAGCTGCCTTTTTTTCACCTGACAGGGGGGAGTTTCCCTGGTTGGACGTAGCGCGTGGAAGGAACACGTTATTCCAACCAGTTCCTGTCCCCTCCATCAGGCGCCCCGGCTGGCCAGGGGGAGGCAGTTCAGTGCCAGGATAACTGCATGTTTTTGTAAGGGTATCTACCCTAGGGGACACGAGGAGAGCATGCAAACTCCACACAGAAAGGCCCTTTCATCAACCCCGCCTCGGGTATGGGCACTGATGACGCGGAGGAGCAGACACGCCGCCAGCACCCACAGCAGCGCCCCTAGCGGGAATCAAACCCAGGACCTTCTAACCACCGTTCCACCGTGCCCCCATGTGTTCTGCTGTTTACTTTAAGAAAAGGTAGATAGGACAAAAGATTTCTACTTGAATGTTAATTAAAATAAAGAAAAGTGAGGTTTGCACTTCATCCATCATCTTGTTCAATAAGAACCAGCCTATTCTCTGTTGGAGGGAGGAGAATCAAATAAAAACGTATTTAAAATAAATAATTGACTTTTTTTCTAGTTTTGGTTGAAAACCACTGAATGAATGTAGAGAAACCTCCAAGTGTGTTCTTTCACTACATACCTTTATGAGTCCAGGAGGAGGCTTCTCATAGCTGGAGGAAAAGACACAAGAATTACAGTATTACACATCATGAGTTATAATGTATAAACAGAAGTTTTCTCATGCCAATAAAGCCCTTGGAATTGAATGTTATCATGAAACTCAACAGTCTACAAATGACTTCACATTGGATAACCTATAATTAGCTACATCACTGCAGCAAAATTTGACCCATATCTTGGAGCGGTCATGATTTGTTGATTTTGACCACCCTGACACAACCAGCCATCCTCCGTTATTCATTCAGCATCTGAGCCACCCTCTGTGGCTCACATGCTCAATAAATAGTGGGCCCTGGTGGTGCCAAAAAGGTTGAAAACCACTGTCTCAATGAAATGTACAAGTTGGCCACTATTGTAAACAAGTCAGTGAAAAATTAACTAGTGTGTCCAAACCGTTTTTAAGATAGTTGTACTTGAATTGTACTGTATTTTCGTCACCACTAAACCCTTATCCCTTAACTTCTTTCATTTTAACTATTACAAAATATCATTTTCAATAGTTTTAATGGCCAGTCTCTAAGTGCACTATCTGTCAATAGATTGGCATGTTGAACTATTCCAATAATAAGGGGTTTAGGATGGTAGCGAAAATGGAGCCCTAATTCTCCAAGCTGTTTTGAGCAGTGTACTGTGTATTTGACTTGTACTGTAGGTCTCATTTCTGTTAATTCTGTTAGTTAATTCATTCATTCAAGCCAGTAGTTTTCGGCCGTTTTGATACCAGGGCCCACTATTTATTCAGAATTTGAGCCACGGAGGAGACCATTTGATGACATTTTATCCTCACAGACCCCAAAACTAAAAATTTCTTTTGCTTTTGTCCAAAATACCAGGCTGGAACAAAACAGCCAAACATACAGATCAAAATGACCATTAATCTTCTACATTCTCTAGTTGTGTAGACTTGGGATACTTCATGTGATGAATATTTTAACTCTTGAGAGTGTAAACATGAAACCAAATGGTTCCATGTTTACACTCTCAAGAGTTAGAACATTCATCATATCCATGTAAATTAGCCCAAAGTCTACACAACTAGAGCATGTAGAAGAATGTTTTTTGACCACTGTTTTGCCTGGAATTGTAGACAAAAACTAAAGAAAGCTTTAGTTTGGGGTCTGAGAGGGGTGAAACTATCATCAAATAGTGGTCCGTGGCTCAAATGCCGAATGCCTAGTGGGCCCTGGTATGAAAAAAAGGCTGAAAACCTCTGGGTGCTTCAGTTTCTACAGTAAAGTGTTGGACTCACAAGGTCTCCAGATGCTTCAGTTTCTGCAGTTTCTTGTGTCTTCGTTTCTTCCTCTCCGACATGTTCTTGGTTGTATTCAATTTAATTTAATTTAACAGACTGTGTTGTCGTTTAATATCGGGTTGTTTTTGTTATTCTGCTGCAGGAGGAGAAATTAACGTGTGACATGCTAACTGTGCTAACTACTAGTAGTAGCCAGAGACAGAGGTACGACAACTCCGTCCACTTCATGGCGCCAGTCCAATGGAGGCTCTTCTACATAGACTTGAATAGAGAATGGGGACAACAAATAGGGACAAGTCCTGGACCTGAAGTAGAAATGCACTGGACTCAGGCAACAGCCCAGCGTCAATCATCTTAAATAGCTTTATTTTAGATCGTTTTTTAGTAATAGTACAACATAAACACAATTGTACAGTCAGTAACATTACTGTACAATAAAACTGACATGTTGAAAACATGCATAAAACAGCTCTTATGTGCGGCGCCCTCGTTGAAAACAATGCATTTCCAACTCCAGTTTGTCCCTGTTCTGGCTGCATGAACAGCAGCTCGAGCGCTCCGTTTCTGACCCCTTAATGTCGCAACTATTAGATTCTACTGGATGCTCTGGTAGCAGCCATAGATATATAGAATAAAGCTAGATGTCTCTCCCGCTCTGCTGGCCAATGGGGAGTGACGTCGTTACGCTGCTGGCCAATGGGGAGTGACGTCGTCACGCTGCTGGCCAATGGGGAGTGACGTCGTCACGTGGCGGCCATCTTGTGAGAGTGTAGCATAACATTGTGTCTACCTTTTTAAATGACGATAACTTGCTTATTTTTCAACCGATTTTCAAACGGATTGGTTTGTTGTAAACGTCAGAGACGTCCGCTATATGATGATGATGATTTGGGGGGAAATGAAAAAATAAATAAATAAAATAAAAATAAATAAAAATAGCCACGTTGATAACGTTCATATGAAAGCAATCCGTTTGTAAATCCGTCAAGTTTTTGTTTTGGCTGCCATAGAGCATACTGCATTTAGTCCTCTCACAAGATGGCCGCCGTGAACGACGTCAGGCTCCGCCCCAAGTCATCTATCTTTCTTATAATATCTATGGTAGCAGCCTTCCTTCCAGAGCCATAGAGCTGCGCAGTCCCACCCCTTTCATGACGTCGCCCGTGTTCCAGAAATAGAATCCTCATTTATTTTCCTCATAGACTTTTTGTCACGAGGGGGCAGGACTGCTCAGCTCTATTATATGGAGTAAAGACAGAGTTACGACATTGAGGGGTCAGAAAACAGCCTGGTCACGTGGTCACACGTAGTCGCGAGAGCCCATGGACTCAACATTCCATAGACGTTTATGTAGGAGAGCCACCATTAGATTGGCCCCTTGAAGTGAACGGAGTTGTCGTAACTCTGTCTTCTGACTCCATGGCTCTGTAGCCTCTGTCTCCCAGCTGCTGCGGAGCATCTAGGTCAGAGCCGCTGGTTGGCTCTATGCAAAAATATAGAAATGTGAGATTGCATTGTGGGCCCCTAAGCTTCATACTTGAAGTAACTAAACTTAATGATACATTTATGAGAATGATGACATAACTACATCCTAAGCATGCATCAACATAATAATTATAATAATAACATTTTTGTTTCAATTACTCAAACAAAATGGCCAAGATGACAATGTGCACACTATACGGGCAGATGACCTATATGGAAGCCTTTTGTTTTCAACTTTAAAGCCAAATAAAGGTATATTGTTGTAGAAGTTATAGAAATACCCTGTGTTCACTAGGCCTATTTGTTTTTGATGTATTTGTTGTTTCAACTTCATGTTTTGCTTGTTATAATAGAGCGTACAACAATATGTGCAAAGAGCAGAAAGAAATGTGGCATTGTAGCATGCACATAGTGAGGACCAGGTATGTTGAAAAGTGATACAATCTATTACCTTACAATATTATCTGACACAGCCTTCTGAATTACTGACAATTGTGACTATTAGTGTTGTGTTGTGAGGATATCTTGTGTCACAAACCATAAACAACACGCTGCTATTGAATGGTAGGCCTACCATCTAGCTGCAGTGATATGGTGACACTTCTGTTGTACAAATGACAAAATCACCACTTCGCTAAGCTGGAATGTTATCATACTAATAGGAGCATGTGCAAATCAGTTGTCCATTCAAATCAGTTGTCCATTCAGCATCATGGTTACACAGACACACCATAACCCAGTATCACCTGTCCATTAACAATGGGACAGACATCTCTCAAAACACCCAGGAACATTCACAGTCATTTTTTTATCACATGCAAATGAGATTTGGTAGTGGGAACTATGCAAAATGCAATGCAAGACCTAATCATTCCCCGTAAAGTATAAGTAAAGACAGTGTGCTGGTGTGCACAGAATAGATTTTTAAATATATTTACCAGTATCTTTTCTTTTTACAATCAGCCTGTGTGGTAACACCACTACAAACAGGCCAGTAGGTGGCAGTCTAGGGCAGTATGTAAACCTGTGTATGTACAGTGGGTCGTGTCTGCAGTTCAATCAGTTTTGAATGCATGCAGTTTCATCTTTGCATTTATCATAAGGGGTTAAGGGATATTCATGATTTTTGAAGGTAAATTACTATTGCTGTTTTCCAGGAACTCCTCATAAGTCATAAACCAGTGCCCTGTGGGTTGAAACACAGAACTGTAACTCAGGCCCTCGATTTGTACCAATTGTTCTAGCTTGACCTGTTGTGTATTTAATTTGGAAAGTAATAGATTACTTACACAACTAATGTTGTGTCAATTGGGTGACTGTAGCTCTCTGGTGGAGCTGTTGCCCCCACCACCCGACTTTGGATAAGCAGGTGAAGATGGATGGATGTATTTAGATAAATGTATTTAGATGAATACAGACATCCCACCCTGAAAAATACTAACATATATTAACATTTATATGCCACACATGATTAACATAGCCTACCAGATTACATAGTTGCAGTAGGATTGTTATTTGGTTACAGTTCCTGTCTGTCAACTATGTTTCAATGAAAAATTAAAAGGTATGATAAACATGCATAGGCATGAGCTCTTTTGGATTTAATATTGAGTATATGAGGGCTTATAGCTCCAGTGGCTTAATTGACTATACTGTGCAAACAGACTGGCATCACGTAATTAGTTCAGAACAGCTGTGTCTGGGAAATCCCCAGATAGACAGCGCATCGAGTGTGGCGCTTAAAGGATTGCTTCGCCGGTATAAACTGGGCCACTCCCCGGCTTTAGTATCCTATCTGTTCATGTAAAAATATAAACCTTTTAATTTGGTCAATGAATGCCCAAAAAGACGCATTTAGGCGCATTTATATTCAGAGCGCTCTCAGATCCCCTGTACTACATTACCCACAGTGCATTGCGCGGCATTTCCTCCCACTCCGCTGCCT
Organism: Benthosema pterotum; assembly: GCA_039105355.1. NCBI lineage: Eukaryota > Metazoa > Chordata > Actinopteri > Myctophiformes > Myctophidae > Benthosema > Benthosema pterotum. The sequence continues at coordinate 49,262,867 of CM076970.1, read as the reverse complement.
CCAGGAAGTAGGCAGGCTAGCTCTGGTAACATCCACCGACAGCGCCCCCAGGCTTGAAGCAACGGGCCCCGGTGGCGAAAAGTGGAAGTGCAGCCCTATAGTGGAAGTGAACGGGCTTCATGACGTCACAGGTGTCATGGCGGCACACATGTGAGCACCAAAATTTGGTGTCCGGAAGTTGCCTCCAATGTTATTCCAATGGGAACTTCCGGCAGTCTTCCGGGTGCTTCAAAGCGCCACTGAGCAACTTGTATTGAAATGAACGGCAAGGGGGCGGGGCTATCGTTCCAGTCCGCCCTCTAGATTTATAACTCTATGGCTAGTGGAGGTTGGATGTTTTGGGTTTTTTTCCTCGTTGTTGCTGCGCGATAAAAGTATAACGTCCATTATTTAGCGCTAGTAGTAAAACTAACAGTAGTAGTAGTAGTACTATTGTAGTATTGGTAATAATAGTCATTTCGTGTCGGCGAACGCTGATGGATGGACGTCGGACTGCGACACACATTTCAGGGTAGCCGCATTGCAACGTTAGATTCTTTTCTTTTATAATTGGAATTTCATATGAATCTAACGTCGCATTTCGCTCCATTCACTCGACCATTGTCTAAATGTCACCAGTGATCTGCTTGTATTCAACGAGTCAGACTCACCAACTTTGCAGCTGTAGAGAAAGCTTGATACATCCTCTGTCGATCTGCAAGGGTTTTGTGCCATAAAAATCCACCGTAGACATATTATGAGCTACTTTCTGTCCTGGGTATTCCACAACAAACATCACAGCTGCCATCTTGCCAAATAAGAGCCAAGGGCGGGTGCTTGTTTTATACACTGACACACAAACAGCAGGCGGCGATACTGCGTGTGCACCGACCAGGTGTGCACCTGGTGTGTGTCAGTGTATAAAACAAGCACCCGCCCTTGGCTCTTATTTGGCAAGATGGCAGCTGTGATGTTTGTTGTGGAATACCCAGGACAGAAAGTAGCTCATAATATGTCTACGGTGGATTTTTATGGCACAAAACCCTTGCAGATCGACAGAGGATGTATCAAGCTTTCTCTACAGCTGCAAAGTTGGTGAGTCTGACTCGTTGAATACAAGCAGATCACTGGTGACATTTAGACAATGGTCGAGTGAATGGAGCGAAATGCGACGTTAGATTCATATGAAATTCCAATTATAAAAGAAAAGTATCTAACGTTGCAATGCGGCTAATTTCAGGGACCAGTTACACCGGACTAATGGCAGAATGGACGCAGCCGTGGCATCGGTATGTATATGACTGTATAGTCAGCTATACTGTATGAACTGGGAATCTGGTAACATGCTACAGATAAAACAATACGATTTCCTTAAAATGCATGGCCATCTGGAAATGTAAATGTATTCTTTGAGTGGTAGAACTGGACTTTTTAGAACAGGGGTTTTCAACAGGTGGTCCGGGGACCACCAGTGGTCCCTGAGAAGGTTCCAGGTGGTCCTCAGGCTAAATGATGGAAAGTTGGTTAACCAGATGTAACTCTTGAGAACGTAAAAATGAAACCAAATGGACCCTTGCGGGTCCATTTGGTTTCATTTTTACACTCTCAAGAGTTAAAATATTCATCATCTGAATTAGCACCACTTAATCAAGAAGTTTAGCTGTTTTGTGGGCAAAATACAGCCTGGATTTGTGGACAAAATCAAAATAATTCTTTAATTTCAGGTCTTTGGTGTGATAATGTAATCAAATGGTGGTCCGTGGCTCTAATGTTGAATAAATGGTGGTCCCTGGAGCCAAAAAGGTTGAAAATCCCTGTTTTAGAAGACCAAAACATTGTTTTGTGAAGTAGTCTACCACAAACGTTTCACACCTCCATGAATAGACAATGTTACCAGCGTACCAGCAATCATGCAGATGCATTTGTAATGCTAAATGCCCAGTGCTGCCATTATGAGTTTCTGGTACTTGGGTGAGAATTGATGATGCTAAAATACCTCTTGTTGTAATTAATACCACCACAACATAGAATACCACGATTATTGCCTATTTGAACTACAAAAAAATAGCAGATATACAAGATCAGTGTCACTTGGTGCTGTGCTACAAGCTTGTACACCTGCTTTTTTACAAAAATGAAAAACCTTATTGTTTACCATAGTATTGTCTCATTATTGTGACAGTATATTGTGACAATAATTGCATATTTTATTTGCAGGAGCTAAGGTCCTGGTGGGTGTCATCACCTCAAGATGGTTCAAGTGGTTTTCAAGGAAGTATACAATATATTATATAGTTTGTATGTTACTGTAATGGCTATAAAGACATCTACACACAATCTTGATCAATATTTTAAAATTAGATCACATTGATGTATCAGACATTACATGAACTGTAGTGTTGCATTTAACAACAATGTACATTTTAAATGTGTGTGTGTGTGTATGTTTTACCTCATGTTACAGTTCAATAAACAACTCAAGACTCATTTCATTGTGGTGTTATTAGTATAAAGAGAATGGTGTGAATGATCTGTAGTTCCACGGTAGCCTTTGATGACAATGTCAACCTTGTATTGGTCAGAGTGTATAAATACAATAGCCCACGTGAATAAACAAACTTGACATCAAATCAACTATATTTTAATATTATTTTATTATTAGTGATTTAACACTTCTACTGAACACAATATGGAATCTATCAAACTTCATGTACAAGTGCATTAGTCAGACTCGGAGGTCACTGCAGGCAGGAGTTTTTCAGAGTCGATGACCCGACGATGGATCTGGATCTGGGCACACAGCTGTGAGAGAAGACATGAGTAAAAATTGGTGAGAACACTCAAAGCTGATTGAGTGTGTAGGCTACAGTATGATTCATGTGGTGTATGCTTGTACAGTATATTGGACTCAATACTTTAAAATGTACAGACCAAATTATGCTACAACTGAATGGCACGTATTAATTTCACATTAGAAATATTGCATGAATCAGAGAGCCTGTCTGTCATGCACAATGCAAAAAAACACTGAGGTGTGTGTGTGTTTTGCTGAAAAAGAAAACAACTGAAAGAATACAGCTTGTCAGAAATGCATGAGTAAATTTATATACCCACTACTGCAAATACTTTGTTTTATTGTGGCTATTTTATTTCTCCATTTATCTCAAATACTTTGTGCTGCATTTCATTTCGTGAAAGGTGTTACACAAATGGATTTATTATTAATCAGTGAAAGGCACGTTGTGTAATTTGTACAATGTTGTCAGTTTTATAGTATAGTTTGTTGCTTTCTTTTGAGGTACAGTATTATAAGGGGTTAAAGTTAATTCACTGTCATCTGGGGACAGATGCTAGTGTGATTTAACAGATGCAATATTACAGAGTGAGACAAAGGACGGTATACAATATTTACATTTTTACAGAACTTGGCCAGACTTGGTTGGCTAGTATACTGGGAGATGAGGGGAGCAAATATAATACAGCTAGGAGCATGTGATGTGCTTTATGTATAAAGTTTGAGTTGAGTATGGAAAGCTCACCATTCTGTCCACAAAAAGATCAGCTTCTGTACACCTTCATGGGCTGACCTGATGAATAGAGTTGGACAGGTATTTACATGCTGAAACATGAGCAAGCATCACATGAATATGGCAAATGTGTTCATGGTTTACAGCAATGGTTCCCATTTCCAAACTATTCCATGTCAAGGACCCCCAAATTTATTCCATAGACCCCACTAAGAGAAATGCCATCTCTTGGGACCCCCAATTTATATTGTAAGATGAGTTGGGCAACTCAGATTTAACTCACCCATAACGGTTCATTTGGCTACTGCAACTATCATTTAGCAAGGGACCTCCTCCTCCCCCTCAAGTAGGCCTTCCCCTAGTAGGTTTACACCTTTTTCATACCAGGACCCACCATTTATTCAGCATTTGAGCCACGGACCACCATTTGATGACATTTTAGCCCCACAGTCCTCAAAGATTTGTTTGCTTTTGTCCACAATACCAGGTTGGATTTGGGAACCAACACAGGCAAACATGCAGATCAAAATGACCATTAATCTAATACATTCTCTAGTTGTGTAGACTTGGGCTAATTCACATGATGAATATTTCAACCCGTAAGGGTCCATTTGGTTTCATTTTTACACTCCTAAAGAGTTACATCTGGTTAACCAACTTTTCATATGGTTAACCAACTTAGCTGGGGACCACCTGGAACCCTCTCAGGGACCACTGGTGGTCCCCGGAAAACCACTGCCCTAGCCTAGCCTACAGGACTACACGACCGTATTGTAAACAATACGTCGTACACACACACACACACACACACACACACACACACACACACACACACACACACACACACACACACACACACACACACTTACTTCCAACTGATGTCCCAGTTGATCCATTCCTGTGCAGAAAGGTTTGCGTGTGGATCCAGTGATGTGATGGTTCCCTGTGTGTGTGTCAGCTTCACCCAAGACTTTTAGCTAGAAGACGTTAGCTACACTGGCGTTAGCATTAGCCCTTAGCTACGTGGCTGGCTTCCTGGCTGGCATAAGCTCCGTGGCTGCTGCACTCATTGGGCTGCACTCCAGTGTCCTCCACCTTCCACAACAACTTGCTTGCATTTCTTCATTATATTTAAGTAGGAGCCTATCACATATTCTGCCAATAAGTAATAATAATCTCCTCAACAAACAGCAGTTATACTGGCTTGTTGTCTTGTGTTGTTTAGTTAGGCAGTTTCACGCCGATGGCAAGCCTACCGGTCCAACACTGGCTGTAGTTTTAGGCAGAGGGACGTTCTGACCCAGTGACGTCACTGGGTCAGAATCTGCCAACTTGGGAAGCACGGCGCTGGAGCCACAGAATCCCAATGTTATTAATCAGGAGGTCATTAGCATGTATGCTAATGACCAACACCACACAAAGAGTGTTGAAAAGTGGCGAAGTTGCCCTTTAATGTGAGCTATTGTGTGATAAATGCATGTAAATGCATGTCTTATATAGCAAATGAAAATATACTTGGATATACTTGGACCACAGTTGGAATTATTGCAATCGGGTGAGCATGGCCTGAGAGTTTTTAGATTGAAATCTTAACAGAGAATCTCTGCGGCGTTTCTCAAAGGTAAGAGCAGAGCAGTAGCGCCAACTCCGTTCTCTTTAAGAGGCCAGTCCAAGGGTGGCTCTTCTACATAGACCTCTATTGAGGATTGGGACAATAAATAGGGACAACATGCTGCTCAAACAGCTCTCGAGCGCTCAGTTTCTGACGCCTCAATATCGCAGCTTTGACACTAGATGTCTTAAAAGGCAAGTTTACAGTATTGGTCCAAAAAGGATTTAAAGGAGTAATGCAGATGGGAGTGACAAAGGGTGATAGAGTTAAAATGGAGTTTATTTGTGATGTGTTGAAGAACAGAATGACAGAAGCCACTAGTGTTTATTATATTTTGTTTTGATATTGGATGTAACTGGACTGTTTCATATGAACAAAAGAAAATGTGAAATGTATATGGAATGTAATGTGTCTAGATATACAGTCAGAAAAATAACAGTATTGTTAAAATGTAAAGTATTATTAATATGCTGAATAGAAATAAACAAAAACAGCATTAGAGAATTCATGAAGGTTATTGTAGACTGAATAAAAACATACAGAGGAAACAGTGAAAAGACACTACCAATGTTTTGCTCACTCCATCAATTTAACATCTATCTCTTTCTCTTTCATTAACGAAAAAACACAAAACTGATGGACAAATCTACTGTTTTAATTGCTGTGAAACAAAGAATAGGTTCGAGAAGCTCAGACAGTGAGAACAATTGTATGTGTAAATAAAAATGTACTACTAAAATCATTTAAATACACCTCACTCAAGATGTTAAGCTACTTGCAATGAGTCACCCAATCGATCTAGAATCACCATGCTCATATACGGTATATGTAATGTGTTTAAAACAGCTTAGATAATAGCTTAGATAATATATAATAAATGATTGCTTGAAAAGGTATGCTACATTTATGTAAGTGTATTTTCTGGTGCACCTCTTCTAAAGAAGCTCTTGTCACACTAAACAGACACGTCTTCAAGGCTGAGCATGAGAGAAGTGTTGTTCACAGTGATCCATGTGCTTTCTATCTAGTGTGGATTTTCTGGTGTCTTTTAAGGCTGCTCATCATAGAGAAATGTTGTCCACACTGATCACATCCATAAGGTTTCTCTCCTGTGTGAATTCTCTTGTGTGATTTAAGGCTGGACAATACAGAGAAGTGTTGTCCACACTGATCACATCCATAGGGTTTCTCTCCGGTATGGACTTTCTGGTGTTGTTTAAGGTGGCTCATCCTAGAGAAGTGTTGTCCACACTGATCACATCCATAGGGTTTCTCTCCGGTATGGACTTTCTGGTGTTGTTTAAGGTGGCTCATCCTAGAGAAGTGTTGTCCACAATGATCACATCCATAGGGTTTCTCTCCTGTGTGAATTCTCTTGTGTGATTTCAGGTGTCCCATTTCAGAGAAATGTTGTCCACACTGTTCACATCCATAGGGTTTCTCTCCTGTGTGAATTCTCTGGTGTTTTTTAAGGCTGGACATTACAGAGAAGTGTTGTCCACAGTGTTCACATCCATAGGGTTTCTCTCCTGTGTGAATTCTCTGGTGTTTTTTAAGGCTGGACAAGTCAGAGAAGTGATGTCCACACTGATCACATCCATAGGGTTTCTCTCCGGTGTGAATTCTCTTGTGTGATTTAAGGTGTTCCATTCGAGAGAAATGTTGTCCACACTGATCACATCCATAGGGTTTCTCACCCGTGTGAATTCTCTTGTGTGATTTAAGGCTTCCCATTTGAGAGAAATGTTGTCCACACTGATCACATCCATAGGGTTTCTCTCCGGTGTGAATTCTCTTGTGTGATTTAAGGCTGGACAATACAGAGAAGTGTTGTCCACACTGATCACATCCATAGGGTTTCTCTCCGGTATGGACTTCTCGTGTTTTTTAAGACTGCTCATCTGAGAGAAGTGTTGTCCACAGTGATCACATCCATAGGGTTTCTCTCCGGTATGGACTTTCTGGTGTTGTTTAAGGTGGCTCATCCTAGAGAAGTGTTGTCCACAATGATCACATCCATAGGGTTTCTCTCCTGTGTGAATTCTCTTGTGTGATTTCAGGTGTCCCATTTCAGAGAAATGTTGTCCACACTGTTCACATCCATAGGGTTTCTCTCCTGTGTGAATTCTCTGGTGTTTTTTAAGGCTGGACATTACAGAGAAGTGTTGTCCACAGTGTTCACATCCATAGGGTTTCTCTCCTGTGTGAATTCTCTGGTGTTTTTTAAGGCTGGACAAGTCAGAGAAGTGATGTCCACACTGATCACATCCATAGGGTTTCTCTCCGGTGTGAATTCTCTTGTGTGATTTAAGGTGTTCCATTCGAGAGAAATGTTGTCCACACTGATCACATCCATAGGGTTTCTCACCCGTGTGAATTCTCTTGTGTGATTTAAGGCTTCCCATTTGAGAGAAATGTTGTCCACACTGATCACATCCATAGGGTTTCTCTCCGGTGTGAATTCTCTTGTGTGATTTAAGGTGTTCCATTTGAGAGAAATGTTGTCCACACTGATCACATCCATAGGGTTTATCTCCTGTGTGAATTCTCTTGTGTGATTTAAGGCTTCCCATTTGAGAGAAGTGTTGTCCACACTGATCACATCCATAGGGTTTCTCAACTGTGTGAATTCTCTTGTGTGATTTAAGGCTTCCCATTTGAGAGAAGTGTTGTCCACACTGATCACATCCATAGGGTTTCTCACCTGTGTGAATTCTCTTGTGTGATTTAAGGCTTCCCATTTGAGAGAAGTGTTGTCCACACTGATCACATCCATAGGGTTTCTCAACTGTGTGAATTCTCTTGTGTGATTTAAGGTTTCCCATTTGAGAGAAATGCTGTCCACACTGATCACATCCATAGGGTTTCTCTCCGGTATGGACTTTCTGGTGTTGTTTAAGGTTGCTCATCTGAGAGAAGTGTTGTCCACAATGATCACATCCATAGGGTTTCTCTCCTGTGTGAATTCTCTTGTGTGATTTCAGGTGTCCCATTTCAGAGAAATGTTGTCCACACTGTTCACATCCATAGGGGTTCTCTCCTGTGTGAATTCTCTGGTGTGTTTTAAGGCTGGAGAAGTGAGAGAAGTGTTGTCCACACTGGTCGCATCCATAGGGTTTCTCACCTGTGTGAATTCTCTTGTGTGATTTAAGGTGTCCCATTTTAGAGAAGTGTTTTCCACACTGATCACATCCATAAGGTTTCTCTCCTGTGTGAATTCTCTGGTGTTGTTTAAAGTTGGACAAGTCAGAGAAGTGTTGTCCACAGTGTTCACATCCATATGGTTTCTCGCCATTGTGAACTTTCTTGTGATGTTTAAGGCTGTCCATCAGAGAGAAGTGTTTTCCACACTGGTCACATCGATAGGGTTTTTCTCCTGTGTGAATTCTCTGGTGTTTTTTAAGGCTGGACAAGTGAGAGAAGTGTTGTCCACACTGATCACATCCATAAGGTTTCTCTCCTGTGTGAATTCTCTGGTGTTTTTTAAGGCTGGACAAGTCAGAGAAGTGTTTTCCACACTGATCACATCCATAGGGTTTCTCTCCTGTGTGAATTCTCTGGTGTTTTTTAAGGCTGGACAATAGTGAGAAGTGTTGTCCACACTCATCACATCCATATGGTTTCTCTCCTGTGTGAATTCTCTGGTGTGTTTTAAGTGTGGACATTTTAGGGAAGCGTTTTCCACACTGATCACAGCAATGGTCTTTTTGTTTAGCCAAACTTCTTTGTTCATTCACCTCTGGTAGAACAGGGAAGTCAGTCTGATGATGCAGCACTGAATTGGAAACAAAGACAAGAGAAATTTTGCTTAGACACATGTCAGAAGCTATTTATAACTGAGCAAACACACTCAACAGTTCACCAGCCATTCAACAGTTCCCTTAGAAATAATTCACTCTTTGACAGATTAGCAGAAAAGCTAGGCTTCCCATCACTACTTAAAACGACTTCATGAGGTGGTTTGCAATGATAAACGATAAATGAAACTAGAGATGCCCGTTATTGACTTTTTTTTACCGATATCCCAATATTATCCAACTTCTAATTCCTGATACCGATATCAACCGATACCAATATATGCGGCATCCAGTGGTGGAAAAATAACAGAAACTATTTACTATACAAATATTTAATATAAATAAACATTTAGTATAAATACTAATTCATGTTATGGCCTAGAAATTCTCCATACAACTATAAATTCAACATGTAGCCTACTTGAGGAAAGCACAAAAGTAATGGTATAAACATGACAGTAGAAGTGCTCATAATGCAGAATATGGAATTTTCATCAAGATTTCAAATGTACTGTATATAAATCATTTGGGGGGCACCCAGAGGTTTGGGCCGCGAAGCGGCCTGAACTTCTCCTTATGTACTGGCAGTGCAGGCTGCACTGTAGGGAACGGAGGAGAGGAGGGGAGGAGAGGTGGAAGTTTGCATGAGACATCTTGTCATTGCAGATAAGTAGCCAACAACAAGTTTAGTTTTGATCCACAACAATTATTCTCTCCACAAGGATCTATTGACACATGGAGAGGGTTTTTTTCTCCAATGGAGCTTATTATTGAACTGGTAGGCTGATTGCTCCTCAATTTGGAAATTTAAGAACACAGGAGTTCAAGCATGTTTATATAATGCAAAATGCCTGGTGAAAAAAAAAATACATAGTAGGCTTAGATCCTAACAGTATTAGCTTATTGGTCATACAGCTGTTTATAATTAACCGGGGAGTCACTAATTGCAGCTGGCTACGTGCAGAAGATAAAAGGTGGCATTCTCAGTCCATATTATTTCATTAAACGGCATATAATTATACTAGAGCTGTCAGTCGATTAAAATATTTAATCGCGATTAATGGCATGATGGCCCATAGTTAATCTTCGATTAATCGCAAATTAATCGCATATTTTCATTTGTTCTAAATCTGACTTAAACACTCTGACTTTAACACTCTTATCAAATGTAAGCAGAGACAAATACTTTGCCAGAAATGCTTATTTTATTGTAACAATGACATACTGTCAAATCAATGTCAATAAATGACAGTGTGCAACTTTGTGTGCTCCAAACTATTTTCCACATTTTTGTGTGTCCATGTACTCTAAGCAGCTAGGGTTGCACCGATACCATTTTTTCAATACCGATCAAATTTTCCGATATACTCCCGATATCCGATAGCAGCAAAAATATATACAATTTATTACTTTTTTTTTTTTTTTTTTTTTTTTAACTGGGGACCCCCCAAAATAATTTCAGGACCACTGAGGGGTCACAACGAATAGGTTGAGAACACTTGCCTTAAATACTGCTTAAAAAAAAGAAGAACTATGTTGGTCGATGTAAGATGTAAGATGATCACTTCACACAGGTGCGATTTTTAGTTAATTAGTAATAAAATAAAAATAGCTTTCCCCTTGCTACATTACAGACAGTGTAAGGTGTCTACTAAAAAAAAAAAAAGAGAGTTGATGATGCGTTTCAGTTTTTTTTTTAAATACATTTGAGAAAACAGCCTGTATTTTCACATTGCACCGTTTCCAGGACTCATTCAGAAACAAATGCATTTAATAAAGTTATACTATTATCAATTAAAGTTGTAAAGTGTGTGAGTTGTTTTCTGGAGTTTGTAGTGCAATCATGACTTAAAACGACTTCATGAGGTGGTTTGAAAGAGTTAACGCGCTTATTAATAAAACAAAAACATAAAACGACTTCTGGAGTGATAAAAAGACAACAGAATAATCAGAGTCAACAACTCACACTGCATGACCTTGACCTCCTTCCCCAAGGGCATCCACAGGCCCTTGGTGGGAGCGTGGGCCAGGAAGTCCCGAGCGTCCTCGTTCCCTGGGTCAGCAGGGATGCAGTCCTCTGGCTTCTCATCCTTCTCCTACAACAACAATACACACAAACAGGGATGCAGTCCTCTGGCTTCTCATTGTTCTCCTACAACAACAATACACACAAACAAACAGGGATGCAGTCCTCTGGCTTCTCATTGTTCTCCTACAACAACAATACACACAAACAGGGATGCAGTCCTCTGGCTTCTCATTGTTCTCCTACAACAACAATACACACAAACAGGGATACAGTCCTCTGGCTTCTCATTGTTCTCCTACAACAACAATACACACAAACAGGGATGCAGTCCTCTGGCTTCTCATTGTTCTCCTACAACAACAATACACACAAACAGGGATGAGGTCCTCTGGCTTCTCATCCTTCTCCTACAACAACAATACACACAAACAGGGATGCAGTCCTCTGGCTTCTCATTGTTCTCCTACAACAACAATACACACAAACAGGGATGCAGTCCTCTGGCTTCTCATTGTTCTCCTACAACAACAATACACACAAACAGGGATTTAGTTCTCTGGCTTCTTATTATTCTCCTACAACAACAATACACACAAACAGGGATGCAGTCCTCTGGCTTCTCATCGTTTTCTCGTCGATTTCTACTTGAATGTTAATTAAAAGAAAAAAAAGTGAGGTTTGCACTTCATCCATCATCTTGTTCAATAAGAACCAGCCTATTCTCTGTTGGGGGGAGGAGAATCAAATAAAAAATTATTTAAAGTAAATAATTGACTTTTTTTTCTAGTTTTGGTTGAAAACCACTGAATGAACGTATAAAAACCTCCAAGTGTGTTCTTTCACTACATACCTTTATGAGTCCAGGAGGAGGCTTCTCATAGCTGGAGGAAAAGACACAAGAATTACAGTATTACACATCATGAGTTATAGGGCTCGATTTTGGTTACATTAGCCCTTATACGCAATTAACGCACTTAGCATTGGGGAAGAGGCGTTCCCACACTAAAGTTGATAATTTCGTTACCATCCGATCTCCCTTAAACACCTCCTATACCGTTAAATTATGCATAGGTGTGGTTTGGGAGTTTTTTAGCTTTCATCCAATCCGTGTTGGTCTTGCTATTCCCTTTAATTCATCCCTTATCTATTTCCCTTATCCCTACTGCTAAGCCTGACCCTCCTAAGCACGCAGCCTGGCTGCAGGCTTAGGACAGACACATGCATGAGTAGCCTATACTCAAAGATTATAGCTCTGATTTTCAAACAATTATAGCTCGGTCAATTCTCAATCATTTCTTACCATTCAACATGTTATGTTGAAAAAAAAACATGTTCCATGTTTTTTTTTTTGCTGTATGTGGCGTGCATTTATCCCAAGTCTGCGAAATGTTATAAAGTAAATTCCAAAAAAAGCTGGGAATTCGCGTCAAAAAAGACGTTTTTTTGATCATTCATTTCTCGGTCAATTCTGGACCATTTTTTACATTTCAAAATGCAGCGTGGCGGGAAAAAGCTTCTCTCTCAGATGCTGTATAGAATATGTGGCTTCTCTACGATGCGGGATCGAGCAAAATGTAAGTGTCGGGATTTCGGTGGAAATGGTCCACTTTTCCCCGTCAAGCTGCATTTTGAAATGTAAAAAATGGTCCGGAATTGACCGAGAAATGAATGATCAAAAAGACGTCTTTTTGCAGCGAATTCCCGACTTTTTGCAATTTACAGCATTGCGTCACAAGTTAATTAATGTATTTAATTATATTATATACTGTACATTACCTAAACACAAGGAAGTGACCAACAGCAGGCAATCTACAGCTTTTTATAGGACAATCCATAAATAAGGAGATGAATTGAACTGGCGCCTTTCCACGTGGAGTCGTGGACATTTCCAAAGGCGCACGGACGCCCGCACTGTGCGCACGTGGCTCTGCCTTCTGTATCGGTTAACGGGTGGTCTGAGATGGCCTTATCTAGTTCCCAAATCTATTTGACGAAATTAGCAACTTAAGGGACTGCGCAACAAACACGCCAATGACCACACCTCCAGTCACAAATAACGGTGTCGGCATGAAGAATAGTGGCTAAGGGAAGAGAAAAGGTGACCAAAATAGCAATAAGGGAATTCGCTGCGGGTATCGGGTAACGTTAGGGACAACGGGTGGAACGAAAATCGCGCCAATAATGTATAAACAGAGGTTTTCACATGCCAATAAAGCCCTTGGAATTGAATGTTATCATGAAACTCAACAGTCTACAAATGATTTCACATTGGATAACCTATAATTAGCTACATCACCGCAGCTAAATTTGACCCATATCTTGGAGCGGTCATGATTTGTTGACTTTGACCACCCTGACACAACCAGCCATCCACCGTTATTCATTCAACATCTGAGCCACCCTCCGTGGCTCACATGCTCAATAAATAGTGGGCCCTGGTGGTGCCAAAAAGGTTGAAAACCACTCTCTCAATGAAATGTACAAGTTGGCCACTATTGTAAGCAAGTCAGTGAAATCTTAACTAGTGTGTCCAACCCGTTTTTAAGATAGTTGTACTTGAATTGTACTGTAAGGGCTCCATTTTTGTCACCACTAAACCCCTTATCCCTTAACTTCTTTCTTTTTAAAACTATTAAAAAATATAATTTTTCAATAGTTTTAATGGCCAGTCTCCAAGTGCACTATCTGTCAATAGATTGGCATGTTGAACTATTCCAAAGAGTTTTTCAAAATAGTGAAACAATGATAAGGGGTTTAGGATGGTAGCGAAAATGGAGCCCTAATTCTCCAAGCTGTTTTGAGCAGTGTACTGTGTATTTGACTTGTACCGTAGGTCTCATTTCTGTTAATTCTGTTAGTTAATTCATTCATTCAAGCCAGTAGTTTTCGGCTGTTTTCATACCACGGCCCACTATTTATTCAGAATTTGAGCCACAGAGGAGACCATTTGATGACATTTTATCCCCACAGACCCCAAAACTAAAGATTTCTTTTGCTTTTGTCCAAAATACCAGGCTGGAACAAAACAGTCCAACATACAGATCAAAATGACCATTAATCTTCTACATTCTCTAGTTGTGTAGACTTGGGATAATTCATGTAATGAATATTTTAACTCTTGAGAGTGTACACTCTCAAGAGTTAGAACATTCATCATATCCATGTAAATTAGCCCAAAGTCTACACAACTACAGCATGTAGAAGAATGTTTTTTTGACCACTGTTTTGCCTGGAATTGTAGACAAAAACTAAAGAAAGCTTTAGTTTGGGGTCTGAGAGGGGTGAAACTATCATCAAATAGTGGTCCGTGGCTCCAATGCAGAATGCATAGTGGGCCCTGGTATGAAAAAAAGGCTGAAAACCTCTGGGTGCTTCAGTTTCTACAGTAAAGTGTTGGACTCACAAGGTCTCCAGATGTTTCAGTTTCTGCAGTTTCTTGTGTCTTCGTTTCTTCCTCTCCGACATGTTCTTGGTTGTATTCAATTTAATTTAACAGACTGTGTTGTCGTTTAATATCTGTTTGTTTTTGTTATTCTGCTGCAGGAGGAGAAATGAACGTGTGACATGCTAACTGCGCTAACTACTAGTAGTAGCCAGAGACAGAGGTACGACAACTCCGTCCACTTCATGGCGCCAGTCCAATGGAGGCTCTTCTACATAGACTTGAATAGACAATGGGGACAACAAATAGGGACAAGTCCTGGACCTGAAGTAGACAGAAATGCACTGGACTCAGGCAACAGCCCAGCACTAATGATCTTAAATAGTTTTATTTTAGATCGTTTTTAGTAACAGTACAACATAAACACAATTGTACAGTCAGTAACATTACTGTACAATAACATTGACATGTTGAAAACATGCATAAAACAGCTCCTATGTGCGGCGCCTCGTTGAAAACAATGCATTTCCAGCTCCAGTTTGTCCCTGTTCTGGTTGCATGAACAGCAGCTCGAGCGCTCCGTTTCTGACCCCTTAATGTCGCAACTATTAGATTCTACTGGATGCTCTGGTAGCAGCCATAGATTATAGAATAAAGCTAGATGTCTCTCCCGCTCTGCTGGCCAATGGGGAGTGACGTCGTCACGCTGCTGGCCAATGGGGAGTGACGTCGTTACGCTGCTGGCCAATGGGGAGTGACGTCGTCACGCTGCTGGCCAATGGGGAGTGACGGAGTGACGTCGTCACGTGGCGGCCATCTTGTGAGAGTGTAGCATAACATTGTGTCTACCTTTTTAAATGACGATAACTTGCTTATTTTTCAACCGATTTTCAAACGGATTGGTTTGTTGTAAACGTCAGAGACGTCCGCATAATGAGAGCCGTTATATGATGATGATGATTTAAAAATAGCCACGTTGATAACGTTCATATGAATGCAATGAATGCAAATCCGTCAAGTTTTTATTTGGGCTGCCATAGAGCATAATGTATTTAGTCCTCTCACAAGATGGCCGCCGTGAACGACGTCAGAGGCTCCGCCCCAAGCCATCTAGCTTTCTTATATATACCGTATTGTAAGACGAAGACGACTCGTTTATAAGACGACCCTCATTTTTCAAGACCCATTTACAAAAAAAAAGAACATTGAATGTCAAATAGTATAGCCCTGAATATAAGACGACTCCATTTTTGGGATATTTCCATTGGGGAAAAAAACATAGTCTTATATTCAGGCCAATAGGGTATATCCCAAGAGGCCAATGGCCAAGAGGGTCATAGTTACGTTGCTTCCTGACTCTAGAAGGAGGGGGCGGGTACAATATTAGGAGACCGGAAGTATGTTGGAGTCTATTCATTTCCAATGGTAGAATGAACGTGAACACAACTTATGATCCATTCCTTAACTCCATGGACACTGAACTAAATACTGGACCGATCATCTAAAGGCATATAATATTTACAGCATATTCATAGTAAAATGGCTTCTATTAGTTAAACAGAACAGAAGAAATTTCACTTTACTATAAATTATTCTTTATTCCACCGCCCAACTCTTGCGAGATTTTTTAGGAGTCAGGAAGAGTCTCTGTTATCTGCAGTTTCACATACGACAGATAGGGGCCTCTGAGATAAACCATTACTACTTAGGAGACCATTTGTAGGCTTTGTAGTCCATGTCATTTATATAGTGGCGCCAATGGGAGTATGGCCATCTTTATAAATAGAATATCTTTGGTATATCTATGGTAGCAGCCTTCCTTCCAAAGCCATAGAGCTGCACAGTCCCGCCCCTTTCATGACGTCGCCCGTGTTCCAGAAATAGAATCCTCCTAGAGTTTTGGAAAAAATGGTTAATATTTTACGCAATAAATTGCGCCGCAGACAAAGCCAACACACAATATTATCAAGCAATATATATTTAGAAAAAAACGGCAGGATACAATACAACGTTTTTCACGACAAAAACTAAAGATTTATTTTGGTTTTCCGAGCAATTAATTCCGGGAAACAAAAGAGTCAAATATACAGATCAAAATGACCATTAATCTTGTAGGGTTGGGCTAAGTCAGATGGTGAAGTGTAAACATGAAACCAATGGACCCGCAAGGGTCCATTTGGTTTCATGTTTATGCATCTGGTTAACCAACTTTCCATTGGGGTTCCAGGGGGCCAAAGGGTTCCAGGGGGCACCTGAAACTAGGGGTGTGCTGAAATATTGCTATCGTGATAATATCGTATAGCCTACTTCCTCACGCAATATGTTTTGTATATTCCATAGCAAATATCGTGATATTTGCTGAGGAATAATTCCGGGAGGAAAAACGGGTTGCAGGACTAAAATGTTAAATGACTTCCATAGCTGCTTCATTCCCCCCAAAAAACCCAAACACAAGATAAAAACAAAAAGCCCGGTATGAGAATCAGTTGAGATAGGCACAAGCGAAGATTAATAACTGAGGATATACATTAGTAAGTTCTGATTTTTACCTTCTAGTTTTTTATTCATTCATTTATTGTTTTTAGTTTTTGTTTTTCAGCTGCAGTTACAGTAGCCTATCATGATATATCGTTGATGAATTTCCTGCAATATATTGATATATCCCAAATATCACAATATATCAAATATCATGATATATTCATTATCAAAGGCCTAATATTGCCACCTATATCGCATCGTGAGGGACCAATATTGTCTCAGCCCTACCTGAAACCCTTTCAAGGACCACTGGTTGGCTCTATGCAAAAATATAGAAATGTGAGATTGTAGGCCCCTAAGCTTCATATTTGATGTAACTAAACGTAATGATACATTGATGACACAACTACATCCTAAGCATGCATCAAACTAATAATTACATAATGTATAAACACATCTTTTTTGTTCCAATTACTCAAACAAAATGGCCAAGATGACAATGTGCAGAATTTATGAGCAGATTGCCTACATGGAAGCCTTTTGATGTGCAACAACTTTAAAGACAAATAAAGGTGCATTTGCCAGTGTTTCGTATATCATACAATCAGGAACAAGCATGTTGTAGAAACACCCTGTGTTTACTATTTGTTTTTGATGTATTTATTGTTTTAACATCACGTTTTGCTTCTTATAATACAGTGTACTGAGATATGTGTGAAGTAAAGAGCAGAAAGAAATGTGGCATTGTAGCATGAACATAATGAGGACCAGGTATGTTTAAAAGTGATACAATCTATTACCTTACAATATTATCTGGCACCACCTTCTGAATTACTGACAATTGTTAATATTAGAGTGTTGTAAATAAATAAATAAATAGTACTATCTAGCTCATGTCGAATATAAGGTTCAGTTCCAGCTGCAGTAATATGGTGACACCTCTGTTGTACAAGTGTTTTCTGGACTGACAAAATTACCACTTCACTAAACTAGAATTTAATATGTTGTGCATATCTATTTCTTTTTCTTAACAGATTCTGTACATCTAGTTAAATTATGTCCGAGTGAAACGATTCCCTATACTATAAATATTCCACTCCATTCACATAATATAGGACTACTCGGTTACATGCTGGTATTTAGACATCCCCCTATTTAGACATACCCCTATTTAGACATACCCCATTTAGACATACCCTATTTAGACATACCCCTATTTAGACATTGTAATTGTTAGCATTAGCATGTTAGCGTGTGCCAATGCTAATGCTAGCATTAGCATGTTAGCATGTTAGCATTAGCATGTTAGCATGTTAGCATTAGCATGTTAGCATGTTAGCATCAGCATGTTAGCATGTTAGCATTAGCATGTTAGCATTAGCATGTTAGCATGTTAGCATGTTAGCATTAGCATGTTAGCATGTTAGCATGTTAGCATTAGCATGTTAGCATTAGCATGTTAGCATGTTAGCATTAGCATGTTAGCATGTTAGCATGTTAGCATTAGCATGTTAGCATTAGCATGTTAGCATGTTAGCATTAGCATGTTAGCATGTTAGCATTAGCATGTTAGCATTAGCATGTTAGCATGTTAGCATTAGCATGTTAGCATGTTAGCGTTAGCATGTTAGCATTAGCATGTTAGCATTAGCATGTTAGCATTTTAGCATGTTAGCATTAGCATGTTAGCATGTAAGCATGTTAGCATTAGCATGTTAGCATGTTAGCATTAGCATGTTAGCATGTTAGCATGTTAGCATGTTAGCATGTTAGCATTAACATGTTAGCATCAGCATGTTAGCATCTTAGCATTAGCATGTTAGCATCAGCATGTTAGCATGTTAGCATTAGCATGTTAGCATGTTAGCATGTTAGCATGTTAGCATTAGCATGTTAGCATGTTAGCATTAGCATGTTAGCATTAGCATTTTAGCATTTTAGCATGTTAGCATTAGCATGTTGGCATGTTAGCATTAGCATGTTAGCATGTTAGCATTAGCATGTTAGCATGTTAGAATGTTAGCATTAGCATGTTAGCATGTTAGCATTAGCATGTTAGCATGTTAGCATCAGCATGTTAGCATGTTAGCATTAGCATGTTAGCATTAGCATGTTAGCATGTTAGCATGTTAGCATTAGCA
Source organism: Benthosema pterotum (assembly GCA_039105355.1). Lineage (NCBI taxonomy): Eukaryota > Metazoa > Chordata > Actinopteri > Myctophiformes > Myctophidae > Benthosema > Benthosema pterotum. The sequence goes on along the minus strand of CM076970.1, from coordinate 49,243,922 downwards.
TTTTAGCATGTTAGCATGTTATCATGTTAGCATGTTAGCATTAGCATGTTAGCATGTTAGCATTAGCATGTTAGCATTAGCATTTTAGCATGTTAGCATGTTAGCATTAGCATGTTAGCATGTTAGCATTAGCATGTTAGCATGTTAGCATTAGCATGTTAGCATGTTAGCATGTTAGCATTAACATGTTAGCATCAGCATGTTAACATGTTAGCATGTTAGCATTAGCATGCTAGCATTAACATGTTAGCATGTTAGCATGTTAGCATTAGCATGTTAGCATGTTAGCATCAGCATGTTAGCATGTTAGCATGTTAGCATGTGAGCATGTTAGCATTAGCATGTTAGCATGTTAGCATTATCATCCTATCATTCGCATGTTAGCGTCTTATCATGCTACCATTAGCATGTTATCTAGCAGTAGCATGATAGCCTGATAGCATTAGCATGTTAACATGTTAGCATTAGCATGTTAGCATTATATGTTAGCATGTTAGCATTGGGAATTTGCAGTGGTATTAGCATGTTGACCGACAGACCGACCCCCTCCTCTCCTGCGTTTTTTCAGTTGCCACCCGAAATAAAGCAGCGGGGTTGGGAAGGAGCGCTTGTTTTATCTGCCGACTACTACTAGTAGGGCGGGGCGAAGGAAGTTTTACTGAGGTTATGGTTAGTAGCTAGGCGGAAAAATGGTGTTTTCAATGCATGATAGTTCAGTTGGTGATGTAAGCATGACATTTGGCACAGACGATCTTCATATGACCCTAAACAATAATCAACCTCTGGCCACGCAGAATTACAAGATGGCGGCCCCCAAAATCCAAGATGTCTGCCCAGAAATGTGTTTTTTCCTTCATAACATGAAATGCATTGATTGTATGCCCCATAGATGTATTGAAAGTTCATACAAAGTTGGCACGTACTTGGTACGTGTCTGTACTTGGTACAGACACATACCAAGTACATTTCTGTCTCCTACGGTTCATGAGATACAGCATATAGGTTTCACAGATTGAGGAGAGCAAGACATTTGTAACATTCATTCTTGTTACAAATGAAGTCAATCAAATGGTGATACAGGCATGAAAATTGGCACACACACTATGCAAACCCCACTATTTCTAATAGTACTGCATGCCCTGCAAAATTCCAAGATGGCAGCCCCCCAAATCCAAGATGTCCGTCCAAAAATGTGGTTTTACCTTCATAACTCGAAATGCAAAGATTTTATAAATAACTGTATTGAACGTTAATATAAAGTCGGGCATTACGGACATGTCGGTAGTGTATGTACTATGGTTCTTGAGTTACAACATATACGTAGTGATGAAGTGTAACATTTTGGCACGTTTCACTCTTTAAGTCAAAGATCCCTTCATCACCATATCTTCTATTTTCAGGAAATGGACCTACATGTATCTGCTATCATAAACCACTTCAAGTTTTTCAATTGATGAAACGGGTCGGGAGTTATTAAACCGATCGTGAAGGGCTGTTTCAAAATTCTAAATTTGCTGCGTATATTTTGCGAACATAAGCCACCCAGAAATGTCTGTCTGTACATCTGTCCTTCACAATAAGCGTGTAGCATGTGTCATAGTATAATGGTATAATATGCTAATAGGTGTAATAGTGTAATAGGGCTAATAGTGTAATATATGCAATAGTGGTGTACTGTAATAGGGTAATATATGTAATATTGTCATAGTTTAACGTGTAATAGTGTAACAGGGTAATATGTGTAATAGCGTAATAAGGTAATATGTTTAATAGTGTCATAGTGTAACATGTGTAATAGTGTAATAGGGTAATATGTGTTATAGTCTCATAGTGTCATAGCATAATATGTGTAATAGTGTCATAGTGTACATGTGTCATAGGGTAATATGTGTAATAGTGTCATAGTGTAACATGCATAATAGGGTAATATGTGTAAATGTGCCATAGAGTAACATGTGTAATAGTGTAATGTGTTATAGTCTCAAAGTGTCATAGGGTAATATGTGTAATAGTGTCATAGTGTAACATGTGTAATAGTGTAATAGGGTAATATGTGTAATAGTGTCATAGTGCAGCATGTGTAATAGGGTAATGTGTGTAATAGTGTAATATTTGTAATTGCAATATGCTAATATGTGTAATAGTGTTATATATGTTAATTAGTAATCTTGTAATATATGCAATAGTGGTATAGTGTAATAGGGTAATAATGCTGTTGTGTAATATGTGTAATAAGTGCAATAGGCTAATATGTGTAATAATATAATGTATGTGCAATAGTCTAATATGGTAATTACACTATACCACTATTGCATATATCACAATCTTACCCTAATGCACATATATTACTCTATTAAACTTATTATCTTATTACACAATCCGCATACTACGGTATTACACATGTTACACTATGACACTATTACACATATTACCCTATTACACTATTACATATGTTACACTATGACACTATTACACATATTACCCTATTACACTATTACACATGTTACACTATGACACTATTATACATATTACCATATTACACATGTTACACTATGACGCTATTACACATATTACCCTATTACACTATGACACTATTACACATGTAGAGTTAGAGTTAGACGGTGCTTTATACGATAACTAACCCTAAACATAACCTCAGTAAAACTATGGCTACTAGTAGTAGCCGACATATAAAACAAGCGCTCCTTCCCACCCCCGCTGCTTTATTTCAGGTGGCAACTGAAAAATCCCTCCTCTCCTGTCTAGGGCCTCCCTCTTTTCCTCCTTCTAGGGCAGGGGTGGTTAACCCATGGCTTGCAACCCACATGCGGCTCTTTGGCTGGTTTCATGTGGCTCTTAAGGGCTGCAGACGGATTCAAACTTGACTGAAGAGGTGTAAAAAAAATATATATATATTGGTGGAACACTGCCTGCCTGCCTGTCTGCCTGCTATTATAACCACTTTCTGGTTGTGGAATTTGTCTCAGGGTCAGCCATGCTAACTCTGGAGAAGATTTTGTCACATTCACATGTGACCACAGAAAACACGTGTCAAAACCTGTCTGATTTGTATGAGAAGGGTATAGGCAGTACAAAAAACAACATGGCCGAATAGCGACAAAACCATCATGGCCAAATAGTGACAACCACCATTACCATTACATCGGGTTTTACCCTGGGTTACATATGGCTCATTTGTGCTTGTCACACTGCCATACTGTTAACAACAATGAAGGAAATTATTCAGTCTGGATAGTTCAGTCAGAGTGCCAGACTTCGAAACAAAATGTTGTTTCAAGTCCGGCGACTGACAATCCAAAGTGGGTGTGTGGGTCTGTCAGTCTTCTAATGTTTCTATGGCTTGTGCGTGTTGTTCTGACTCCTTATCGCTGCTTGCTTGGTCCCGTCTTATTGCTGCTTGCAGCTATATTATTGTTCTTATTTTTCTTAAAATTGTGTTTTTCTAATTGTTCCAAGCGCGATTTTTGTTTTGCATTATTATTATTATAAGAGATTTTGTTGTTTGTAGTGGGGTAACTGAGTGGGTCTGCATATACCATTGTGTTTAGGGAATTAGGTCATTACTGTTCAATCACAGAAGACAACAATCATGGGAAGCTCTTCCAAATTTGATTCACTATAATAGCAGACAGACAGGCAAGCAGGTAGACAGGCAGACAAACAGGCAGACAGAGAGACAGACAAACAGGCAGGCAGGCAGGCAAGCAGGCAAACAGACAAAAAGGCAGACAGAGAGACAGACAAACAGGCAGGCAGGCAGGCAGGCAGGCAGGCAGGCAGGCAGGCAGGCAGACAGACAACAGTGAGCAGTGAACTGCCTTATTAAAATGAACCACCGAGAAAAGTATCTGCTCTGCTGTCCCAACATGCACGACATACGTGGACGGATGGACAAACACATACAGTACATGCGCGCGCGCGCACACAAGGCTTCGCGTTGCGATTATAGCACTGCGCTGCGCTGTAGACGGTAGTAGAACAGCGGCGCGGCGCGCCAAACCACCAATGTTTTCTTTTTTATGGAAGTGCCCCGCATGAAGCTATAGCCAAAGAGAGAGCCGCGGGTTGGCGACATGACACTGTCGCTAGTGATCAGCATAGATAGACAGATAGACAGATAGACAGATAGACAGGCACGCGTGCGTGCGTGCGTGTGTGCGCGCGCGTGCGTGAGAGAGAGAGAGAGAGAGAGAGAGAGAGAGAGAGAGAGAGAGAGAGAGAGAGAGAGAGAGAGAGCGCTCGACACTGGGAAGTAAATTGGGGGAGCATGGAGGGTCTGTCCATATATTCCAATCTGCCATCTGTGCTGTGATATTCCGTGTGTGTGTGTGTGTGTGTGTGTGGGGGGGGGGGGGGGGGGCGGGGTTGGAGCGCATTTTGGCCGAGTTGTGAATTGCCGAGCACCCCCCCCCCCCCCCCCCCCCCCCCCCCCCCCCCCCCCAGTCTGAATAGCGGGACGCCTCCCGTGTCTGAATAGCGGTACTTTATAATTTTTAGAAACGTCCCGCTACTCAGACAATTAGAATTCAATGTCGGAATAGCGAATGTCTAAATAGAAGGCGGACTACTCTACATGCACTCTACTTATCATACTAATAGGAGCATGTGCAAATGAGTTGGCCATTCAGCATCATGGTTACACAGACACACCCTAACCTAGTATCACCGGTCCATTAACAATGGGACAAACATCTCTCAAAACATCCCACAACATTCACAGCCATTTTTATCACATGCAAATGAAAATTGGTAGTGGGAACTATGCAAAATGTAGGCAATGCAAGACCTAATCATTCCCTGATGTGTCCCTGAAAAAAGAAAAGTAGCTACAGCTAGACAATCTGTCAGCTTCTTTTAGAGCTGAATCTAATTGTGGCTTAATTGATGATACTGTGCAAACAGACTGGCATCACATAATTAGTTCAGCTGTGTATGGGAAATCCCCAGATAGACAGCGCATCGAGTGTGGCGCTTAATGTGAGCTATTGTGTGATAAATGCATGTAAATGCATGTCTTATATAGCAAATGAAAATATACTTGGATATGCTTGGACCACAGTTGGAATTATTGCAATCGGGTGAGCTGTGAGCATGGCCTGAGAGTTTTTAGATTGAAATCTTAACAGACAATCTCCGCTGCGTTTCTCGAAGGTAAGAGAGAAGGTAAGAGAGCAGTAGCGCCAACTACATTCTTTTTAAGTGGCCAGTCTAAGGGTGGCTCTTTTACATAGACCTCTATTGAGGATCAGGACAATAAATAGGGCCAACATGCTGCACAAACAGCTCTCCAGCACTCAGTTTCTGACGGCTCAATGTCGCAGCTTTGACACTAGCTGTCTTTGTACGTCTGCCTAATAATAATATGCTGCTCTTTTTTTTTTAGATCACCAACGCAATACTGTTGAAAGCAGCACCATGACAAGTGAGTAATATTAGCAGAAGTAACTATAATATTATTACTGTTTTCTAGAAGGTAGTGTCGTTACACTACTCGTTAGCTGAAAAAGTATTAATATTACCTGTTGCTTGTTACTTGTTACACCCAACTCTGCTAATGATACAACACAGCGCCTTTGAGCACTTTAATATAAAATGCAGTAATGCACCTTAAAAGGCAAGTACCTTAAAAGGTAAAGTACAGTATTGGTCCAAAAAGGATTTAAAGGAGTAATGCAGATGGGAGTGACAAAGAGTGATAAGGGAGTTAAAAGGGAGTTTATTTGTGATGTGTTGAAGAACAGAATGACAGAAGCCACTAGTGTTTATTATATTTTGTTTTGATATTGGATGTAACTGGACTGTTTCATATGAACAAAAGAAAATTTGAAATGTATATGGAATGTAATGTGTCTAGATATACAGTAAGAAAAATAGCAGTATTGTTAAAATATAAAGTATTATTAATATGCTGAATAAAAATAAACAAATACAGCATCAGGGAATTTATGAAGGTTATTGTAGACTGTGAATAAAAACATACAGAGGAAACAGTGAAAAGACACTACCAATGTTTTGCTCACTCCATCAATTTAACATCTATCTCTTTCTCTTTCATTAACGAAAAAACACAAAACTGATGGACAAAAACAACAAATCTACTGTTTTAATTGCTGTGAAACAAAGAATAGGTTTGAGAAGCTCAGACAGTGAGAACATCTGTATGTGTAAATAAAAATGTACTACTACAATCATTTAAATACACCTCACTCAAGATGTTAAGCTACTTGCAATGAGTCACCCAATCGATCTAGAATCAGCATGCTCATATGCAGTATATGTAATGTGTTGATAATAGCTTAGATAATATATAATAAATGATTGCTTGAAAAGGTATGCTACATTTATGTAAGTGTATTTTCTGGTGCACCTCTTCTAAAGAAGCTCTTGTCACACTAAACAGACACGTCTTCAAGGCTGAGCATGAGAGAAGTGTTGTTCACAGTGATCCATGTGCTTTCTATCTAGTGTGGATTTTCTGGTGTCTTTTAAGGTTGCTCATCCTAGAGAAATGTTGCCCACACTGATCACATCCATAGGGTTTCTCTCCTGTGTGAACTCTCTGGTGTTGTTTAAGGCTGCTCATCTGAGAGAAGTGTTGTCCACAGTGTTCACAACCATAGGGTTTCTCTCCGGTGTGAATTCTCTTGTGTGATTTAAGGTGTTCCATTTTAGAGAAATGTTGTCCACACTGATCACATCCATAGGGTTTCTCTCCTGTGTGAATTCTCTGGTGTTTTTTAAGGCTGGACAAGTCAGAGAAGCGTCCCCCGCACTGATCACATCCATAGGGTTTCTCTCCAGTATGGACTTTCTGGTGTTTTTTAAGGCTGCTCATCTGAGAGAAATGTTGTCCACACTGATCACATCCATAGGGTTTCTCTCCTGTGTGAATTCTCTGGTGTTTTTTAAGGCTGGACATTACAGAGAAGTGTTGTCCACAGTGTTCACATCCATAAGGTTTCTCTCCTGTGTGGACTTTCTGGTGTGATTTAAGGCTGGACAATACAGAGAAGTGTTGTCCACACTGATCACATCCATAGGGTTTCTCTCCGGTATGGACTTTCTGGTGTCTTTTAAGGTTGCCCACCTGAGAGAAGTGTCTTCCACACTGATCACATCCATATGGTTTCTCACCTGTGTGAATTCGCTTGTGTATTTTAAGGCTGGACAAGTCAGAGAAGTGTTGTCCACACTGATCACATTCATATGGTTTCTCTCCATTGTGAACTTTCTTGTGATGTTTAAGGCTGTCCATCAGAGAGAAGTGTTTTCCACACTGGTCACATCCATAGGGTTTCTCACCTGTGTGAATTCTCTGGTGTGATTTAAGGCTGTCCATCAGAGAGAAGTGTTTTCCACACTGGTCACATCCATAGGGTTTCTCTCCGGTATGGACTTTCTGGTGTGTTTTAAGGTGTGACATTTGAGAGAAGTGATGTCCACAGTGATCACATCCATAGGGTTTCTCTCCTGTATGAACTCTCTGGTGTGTTTTAAGTGTGGACATTGTAGGGAAGCGTTTTCCACACTGATCACAGCTGTGGTCTTTTTGTTTAGCCAAAATTCTTTGTTCATTCACCTCTGGTAGAACAGGGAAGTCAGTCTGATGATGCAGCACTGAATTGGAAACAAAGACAAGAGAAATGTCATAAGCTATTTATAAGTCAGCAAACACACTCAACAGTTCACCAGCCATTCAACAGTTCCCATAGAGATGATAAAAATTATTAACTCTTTGACAGATTAGCAGAAAAGCTAGGCTTCCCATTAGGCTCAATAGTAACAAAATAATTTATGGAAAATCCCCTGTTGTTAATTTGTGCAAATTAATGAGATCCAAAGACAGTGTAAGGTGTCTACTTAAAAAACAAACAAAAAAAAGTTGATGATGCGTTTCAAAAATACATTTGAGAAAACCTGTAAAAAAGAAAAGCCTGTATTTTCACATTGCACTGTTTCCAGGACTCATTCAGAAACAAATGCATTTAAAGTTATATCATTTATCAATTAAAGTTGTAAAGTGTGTGAGTTGTTTTCTGGAGTTTGTAGTGCAATCACGACTTAAAACGACTCCATGAGGTGGTGTCCAATGAGTTAACAAGCTCATTAATAAAAACAACAAAATAAAAAGACAACAGAATAACAGGGATTAAAGCGGAAAAAAAATCCAAAGACGGAAAATGTTTCAGGAAAATGTTTCAGTCGGGGGGGGGGGGGGGGGGCAGCCTGCACGTTTCTTTTTTTACGTTCGCAACGTAGCCTACCTTGTCACACCTGTTGATAACATGTAGGCCTAATACATTTATTTTTGCTATATTGTCAGCAACATCTTCTGTTTTTCTTGCAGCAGCAGCTCTACCCAGGGCGGGATTTAGCCAGCCCTACTAGGGTGAGCTGGAAAAAAGGCAGGGTGGGCAACTCCAAAGTTTCTCCCATATGAAGCAGTGGTTTTCAATCTTTTCGACACCAGGGCCAACTATTTATTCGACATTTGAGCCACAGACCACCATTTGAGGACATTTTAGCCCCACAGACCCCAAAACTATAAAGATTTCTTGCTTGCTTTTGATTGCTTTTGTCCACAATTCCAGGCTGGATTTGGGGGAAAACAGTCAAACATACTAAAATGACCATTAATCTTCTACATTCCCTAGTTGTGTAGACTTGGGCTACATTTAGCTGGGGACCATCTCTCAACCACTGGTGGTCCCTGGACCGCTGATGAAAACCACTGATATAACCTTTCATTGGTGGGCAAGATGCGCATTTGGGTGGGCACTGCCCACCCCTGTCCCCGTCTAGATCCTGCCCTGGCTCTACCCGTTCGCTATCAGTGTTCCCACCGTGGTTAGCTTCTCATGCGGTTCACAGTGGACATGGATACTAATCATACTTTGTCGCATTTAAGTTTTGCGACCAGTTCATTCATCGTGTTGCTCAAAGAGCAAACATTAAAAAACGTTATTACCGGCAAAGGATGTAGGCTGCCGTGTCTCCTTAATCTGGCTCGCACTCCTCCTCTTGACTCTCTTTTCTTAATTTTATTCCATTTTCGCGTCCCGCTGTTCTTAAGTTCTGAATACTTGGCCAGTGAATCCACTGGGCGTGGGCCTGAGCGATAACACGGCCAGGCAATAAAGTGACATCCCGGCGTTAAACTTCATATTGCCACAAAAAGAAAGCGGGTGTAATCCCGTAAAACGACATTACCGTAATTTCCGGGTTATAAAGCGCACCTGAATATAGGCCGCATCAGCCAAATTTAGCGAAAAAATTGTGTACATATACAAGACGCACTGGCCTATTAGCCGCGGGTGTTTTAATGCTTGATTACCATATGTAAGGGTTCTTGCACAGATGAGATTGTCGGCAACGAAATGCTGTTTGAGAAGCATCCTTTTTATTATTTAAACGAATACAGAACTGCACGTGCTGTATGTAATTAACGCTAGAGCCATAGACCAGGGACGGATCTAGGCATAGACATGGGGGGGTGGGGGGGGGGTGCCCTCTAGACGCCCTGACTGCCCCACCAAACATGACGGAATGCAAACAATGAAAACTTCAAAGATATTTCAAATCAAAAGCTTATAGCGGTAGTTAAACATTGACTAACTACAATTGTGGCACCACTAAACCAACTGCCATTTTTGGCTGCCCTCCGATTGAGAAATATTACATCCAGGACGGGCCTTAGAGTGTAGCCGAGATACGCAACTCCGATCACTTCATGAAACCAAAGGAGCGCTTGCGGGTCCATTTGGTTCATGAAAAAAGGTAGCCAACCGTACATCTGGTTAACCAACTGTCCACCATTTAGCTGGGGACCACCAGGAATCCTCACAATGTTTAAGACGCCTCCACGGACCCCCTCCTATTCCTGATCGCGCTGCTGCTGCTGCTGCTGCCGCCAGCCTTTCTAAACCCGTTCGTGGATGTTTTGACACTTTTCCACGCAGTCAGGATCCACTGGCAGACTTGAGAAAAAGTTGCTTTCAGCATGTTGCTCGCGCTGGTGGTCCGCGCGATGGCGCCGCGGTCCGTGGAGCTCATGGCGTCTCCGCCGCGCTGGCGTTCCTCGCGTTGGTCCGCCGTCTAACCATTGATTCATTGATCCCAAGGCTACGTGCAGCAGATAGATTTCCTTATTTTTCAACCAGCTCGACTGACTTTAGCTGCGTTATATGTACTTCTTCGTTTGCTTTCCATGATGCATTTAGTAGTGTCTGTCTTAGCGAACTGCCTGTGCCCTGTCCCCCTACATTTCCTGCTCGGGCCGGCTTAAAGTTGGTGTCATACCGTGCATTTAGACTTAGAACGCCCTATAGTGTTTGTTAGCCGTAAACATCCATACATTGGCCGCACCGCTGAATAAGCCGCTGGGTCCAAAGCACGGGGAAAAAGTTGCGGCTTATAAGCCGGAAAGTACGGTAAACATATAAAATAACAACAGACAAGGCAGACAGATAGGCTGAGTCAGCAACGGAGCCAGACCATAGAGTAGAGCCAGACCCGGAAAGTTATGACATCTCCGTTCACTTCCTGGAAACATTAATGGCGTCTGCTCTACATAGACTTCTATTGGGCAATGGGGACGGCCATCTATGTTTGTCACAGTTCAGATCGAGCAGCTCGACCGCTCAGTTTTTGACCCTTCAATGTCGCAACTCTTCAAGTTACACACCCACTCACTCAACAGACACTTGATTAGCCTACCAGCGGCACCGGTGCAGCTTGACTTGCATGGAGCGGAGGTCACAAATCTATTTTCCTAGGGATGATGCATTGTAGTTTGGAGATCACTTGACTTGCAAGTCAAGTATAATGGTCCGTTTTGGTTTTGTGTTTGGTCACGTCATTAACTAACATCGCAGCCGTGGGCAAACCCTCCCCTTTTAGATTTTTTTTTTTTGCCAAATGGCGTGGATCTTATGAAGCCCCTGAGGAATCCTCCCCAGTACGGAAATCCGTATCCTGTACGGAGAACTTTAATCCCTGGAATAATCAATCACTCCAAAAGTCGTGGTAAATCTGTTAGAGTCAACAACTCACACTGCATGACCTTGACCTCCTTCCCCAAGGGCATCCACAGGCCCTTGGTGGGAGCGTGGGCCAGGAAGTCCCGAGCGTCCTCGTTCCCCGGGTCAGCAGGGATGCAGTCCTCTGGCTTCTCATTGTTCTCCTACAACAACAATACACACACACACACACAGGGATGCAGTCCTCTGGCTTCTCATTGTTCTCCTACAACAACAATACACACAAACAGGGATGCAGTCCTCTGGCTTCTCATTGTTCTCCTACAACAACAATACACACAAACAGGGATGCAGTCCTCTGGCTTCTCATTGTTCTCCTACAACAACAATACACACAAACAGGGATGCAGTCCTCTGGCTTCTCATTGTTCTCCTACAACAACAATACACACAAACAGGGATGCAGTCCTCTGGCTTCTCATTGTTCTCCTACAACAACAATACACACAAACAGGGATGCAGTCCTCTGGCTTCTCATTGTTCTCCTACAACAACAATACACACAAACAGGGATGCAGTCCTCTGGCTTCTCATCCTTCTCCTACAACAACAATACACACAAACAGGGATGCAGTCCTCTGGCTTCTCATCGTTTTCTCGTCGATTTCTACTTGAATGTTAATTAAAATAAAGAAAAGTGAGGTTTGCACTTCATCCATCATCTTGTTCAATAAGAACCAGCCTATTCTCTGTTGAGGGGAGGAGAATCAAACAAAAATGTATTTAAAGTAAATAATTGACTTTTTTTCTAGTTTTGGTTGAAAACCACTGAATGAACGTATAAAAACCTCCAAGTGTGTTCTTTCACTACATACCTTTATGAGTCCAGGAGGAGGCTTCTCATAGCTGGAGGAAAAGACACAAGAATTACAGTATTACACATCATGAGTTATAGGGCTCGATTTTGGTTACATTAGCCCTTATACGCAATTAACGCACTTAGCATTGGGGAAGAGGCGTTCCCACACTAAAGTTGATAATTTCGTTACCATCCGATCTCCCTTAAACACCTCCTATACCGTTAAATTATGCATAGGTGTGGTTTGGGAGTTTTTAGCTTTCATCTAATCCGTGTTGGTCTTGCTATTCCCTTTAATTCATCCCTTATCTATTTCCCTTATCCCTACTGCTAAGCCTGACCCTCCTAAGCACGCAGCCTGGCTGCAGGCTTAGGACAGACACATGCATGAGTAGCCTATTCTCAAAGATTATAGCTCTGATTTTCAAACAATTATAGCTCGGTCAATTCTCAATCATTTCTTACCATTCAACATGTTATGTTGTCCATATCTTGGAGCGGTCATGATTTGTTGATTTTGACCACCCTGACACAACCAGCCATCCTCCGTTATTCATTCAGCATCTGAGCCACCCTCTGTGGCTCACATGCTCAATAAATAGTGGGCCCTGGTGGTGCCAAAAAGGTTGAAAACCACTCTCTCAATGAAATGTACAAGTTGGCCACTATTGTAAACAAGTCAGTGAAATCTTAACTAGTCTGTCCAACCCGTTCTTATATTTTCGTCACCACTAAACCCCTTATCCCTTAACTTCTTTCTTTTTAACTATTAAAAAATAGCATTTTCAATAGTTTTAATGGCCAGTCTCCAAGTGCACTATCTGTCAATAGATTGGCATGTTGAACTATTCCAAAAAGTTTTTCAAAATAGTGAAACAATGATAAGGGGTTTAGGATGGTAGCGAAAATGGAGCCCTAATTCTCCAAGCTGTTTTGAGCAGTGTACTGTGTATTTGACTTGTACCGTAGGTCTCATTTCTGTTAATTCTGTTAGTTAATTCATTCATTCAAGCCAGTAGTTTTCGGCCGTTTTGATACCAGGGCCCACTATTTATTCAGAATTTGAGCCACGGAGGAGACCATTTGATGACATTTTGTCCTCACAGACCCCAAAACTAAAAATTTCTTTTGTCCAAAATACCAGGCTGGAACAAAACAGTCAAACATACAGATCAAAAAGACCATTAATCTTCTACATTCTCTAGTTGTGTAGACTTGGGATACTTCATGTGATGAATATTTTAACTCTTTAGAGTGTACACTCTCAAGAGTTAGAACATTCATCATATCCATGTAAATTAGCCCAAAGTCTACACAACTAGAGCACGTAGAAGAATGTTTTTTGACCACTGTTTTGCCTGGAATTGTAGACAAAAACTAAAGAAAGCTTTAGTTTGTGGTCTGAGAGGGGTGAAACTATCATCAAATAGTGGTCCGTGGCTCAAATGCAGAATGCATAGTGGGCCCTGGTATGAAAAAAAGGCTGAAAACCTCTGGGTGCTTCAGTTTCTACAGTAAAGTGTTGGACTCACAAGGTCTCCAGATGTTTCAGTTTCTACAGTAAAGTGTTGGACTCACAAGGTCTCCAGATGCTTCAGTTTCTGCAGTTTCTTGTGTCTTCGTTTCTTCCTCTCCGACATGTTCTTGGTTGTATTCAATTTAATTTAACAGACTGTGTTGTCGTTTAATATCTGTTTGTTTTTGTTATTCTGCTGCAGGAGGAGAAATGAACGTGTGACATGCTAACTGTGCTAACTACTAGTAGTAGCCAGAGACAGAGGTACGACAACTCCGTCCACTTCATGGCGCCAGTCCAATGGAGGCTCTTCTACATAGACTTGAATAGAGAATGGGGACAACAAATAGGGACAAGTCCTGGACCCGAAGTAGACAGAAATGCACTGGACTCAGACATCAGTCCAGCGTCAATGATCTTAAATCGTTTTATTTTAGATCGTTTTTAGTGGAAACATGAATAAAACAGCTCTTATGTGCGGCGCCCTCGTTGAAAACAATGTATTTCCAACTCCAGTTTGTCCCTGTTCTGGCTGCATGAACAGCAGCTCGAGCGCTCCGTTTCTGACCCCTTAATGTCGCAACTATTAGATTCTACTGGATGGCTCTGGTAGCAGCCATAGATATGTAGAATAAAGCTAGATGTCTCTCCCGCTCTGCTGGCCAATGGGGAGTGACGTCGTCACGCTGCTGGCCAACAGAGCCTTGGAAATAGACAGAGTTACGCCAACTCCGTTCACTTCATGGGGCCAGTCCCTCTACATAGACTTCTGTTGGATAGTGACATGAATAGTGACAGCCGGAAGTTACTGAATGCATTGAAGCCTATGGGCTCGCGCGAGTACGTGAACCACGTGACCAGGCTGTTTTCTGACCCCTCAATGTCGCAACTCTTCTACTAGATGGCTCTGCTGGCCAATAGAGTTGCGCAGTGACGTCACCGCCCCAGTTCCGGAAGTCTTTTCCTCATTCATTTTTCTCATAGACTTTTCAAAAATGGTTAATAAAAACACGATCGCGGCGCGGCCAAGGCCAACTCGGGTCGTGACAAATCATGACAACAAACACAATATCGTCATATAATATATAATTGGGAAGAAGTAGAAAACGGCATGATAAAAGACTTTTTGTTTCGTTTTTCATCTTAGAAATTATTTTATTGTCCCAAAAGTTTGTGTGTGTCATCATGATTCGTCACGACTCGAGTTGGTTTTGTCCGCGGCGTAATCATCTTGATATAAATTATTTTCGAAAAGTCTATGAGAAAAATGAATGGGGAAAAGACTTCTGGAACCGGGGTGGTGACGTCACTGCGCAGCTCTATGGGGAGTGACGTCGTCACGTGGCGGCCATCTTGTGAGAGTGTAGCATAACATAACATATAACTTGCTTATTTTTCAACCGCTTTCAAACGGATTGGTTTGTTGTAAACGTCAGAGACGTCCGCATAATAAGAGCCGTTATATGATGATTTTTTTTTTTTTTTTTTTTGGGGGGGGGGGGGGGGGGGGGGGGGGGGTGGAAAAATAGCCACGCTGATAACGTTCATATGAATGCAATCCGTTTGTAATCCGTCAAGTTTATGTTTAAATGAATAAAATATTATTATTACTAGAGGGCTGTTTATGCCGCCTGAATAGGGACAAACGGTTTCAATGAACGTGATATTATTTTCAGTCAAATCAAGCGGCACACTGCCTTTTAAATTCATCATAATCATAAAATTCAACTGGATTCAAACAGCCCCTGTGTTTATTTGAGCTGTGCTTTTTTTTCTCTTTCATTTTCATGAATCCATCTGATAAATGCTGCCATGTTTACATTTAAACCTGCAGGTTTAGAATTAAGCCCTTATTGGTACTTAAATCAAAGTTTAAAGTTGTGGTGCAACAGGTTTGACATAAATAAATCCACAATTAAAAAACAAAAGCCAAGATTAAAAGGATGGTTTAAAACTAAACCGGATTAGTGAAATCTAGGTTTAAAGTTTGGTGCAACCGAAATTATAGATGATCCTTGATTTAAACCAGATTAGGGTTTAATCCTTCTTGGTGCAAATGACCCTAGTGTTTTGTTTCATTAGCACAATCACCAAATAGATTTCAGCTGTTCACTATAGAATCACAGCCATTTATAAATCAGTTACCAATGTGTCTGCTGATCATGACAGATTTTCTTTCAGGAGAACAGGGTGTAAAGCCCCATTTGCATTATAATGGGCGATTAGTGCCCGCAAATCACCCATTATACTGTAACTACAGTGAGTCTCTTTGTTTTCATAAGTTCTTAGTCATGTTTTCAATGGGTGGGCCAGCTCTCTATTTGGGTGGGCCGCGGCCCACCCCAACCCACCCGTAGCTACGCCCCTGTTCAGAACAGCTGTGTATGGGAAATGCCCAGATGGACAGCGCATCGAGTGTGGTGCTTAATGTGAGCTATTGTGTGATAAACTCATAAAAACGCATGACTTATATAGCAAATTAAAATATACTTGGATATACTTGGACCACAGTTGGGATTATTGCAATTGGGTGAGCTGTGAGCATGGCCTGAGAGTTTTAGATTGAAATCTTAACAGAGAATCTCTGCAGCGTTTCTCGAAGGTAAGAGCAGAGCAGTAGCGCCAACTCCGTTCTCTTTAAGTGGCCAGTCCAAGGATGGCTCTTCTACATAGACCTCTATTGAGGATTGGGACAATAAATAGGGACAACATGCTGCTCAAACAGCTCTCGAGCGCTCAGTTTCTGACGCCTCAATGTCGCAGCTTTGACACTTGATGTCTTTGTACGTCTGCCTAATAATAATAATACGCTGCTCTTTTTTTTTAGATTAAACTAAAGTGGCATTAGCTCATCTCCCTTCACCAATGCAATACTGTTGAAAGCAGCATCATGACAAGTGAGTAATATTAGTAGAAGTAACTGTAATATTATTACTGTTTTCTAGGAGGAGGTGTCGTTACACTACTCGTTAGCTGAAAAAGTATTAATATTACCTGTTGCTCGTTACTTGTTACACCCAACTCTGCTAATGATACAACACAGAGCCTTCGAGCACTTTAATATAAAATGCAGTAATGCACCTTAAAAGGTAAAGTACAGTATTGGTCCAAAAAGGATTTAAAGGAGTAATGCAGATGGGAGTGACAAAGAGTGATAGAGTTAAAAGGGAGTTTATTTGTGATGTGTTGAAGAACAGAATGACAGAAGCCACTAGTGTTTATTATATTTTGTTTTGATATCGGATGTAACTGGACTGTTTTATATGAACAAAAGAAAATGTGAAATGTATATGGAATGTAATGTGTCTAGATATACAGTCAGAAAAATAACAGTATTGTTAAAATATAAAGTATTATTAATATGCTGAATAAAAATAAACAAAAACAGCATTAGAGAATTCATGAAGGTTATTGTAGACTGTGAATAAAAACATACAGAGGAAACAGTGAAAAGACACTACCAATGCTTTGCTCACTCCATCAATTTAACATCTATCTCTTTCTCTTTCATTAACGAAAAAACACAAAACTGATGGACAAAAACAACAAATCTACTGTTTAAATTGCAGTGAAACAAATAATAGGTTTGAGAAGCTCAGACAGTGAGAACGATTGTATGTGTAAATAAAAATGTACTACTAAAATGATTTAAATACAGCTCACTCAACATGTTAAGCTACTTGCAATGAGTCACCCAATCGATCTAGAATCAGCATGCTGCTCATATGCAGTATATGTAATGTGTTGATAATAGCTTAGATAATATATAATAAATGATTGCTTGAAAAAGTATGCTACATTTATGTAAGTGTGTTTTCTGGTGCACCTCTTCTAAAGAAGCTCTTGTCACACTAAACAGACACGTCTTCAAGGCTGAGCATGAGAGAAGTGTTGTTCACATTGATCCATGTGCTTTCTATCTAGTGTGGATTTTCTGGTGTCTTTTAAGGTGGCTCATATCGGAGAAATGTTTTCCACACTGATCACATCCATAAGGTTTCTCTCCTGTGTGAATTCTCTGGTGTTTTTTAAGGTGGTCCATTCGAGAGAAGTGTTGTCCACATTGATCACATCCATAGGGTTTCTCTCCTGTGTGAATTCTCTGGTGTTTTTTAAGGCTGGACATTAGAGAGAAGTGTTGTCCACAGTGTTCACATCCATAGGGTTTCTCTCCTGTGTGGACTTTCTGGTGTGATTTAAGGCTGGACATTACAGAGAAGTGTTGTCCACAGTGTTCACATCCATAGGGTTTCTCTCCGGTATGGACTTTCTGGTGTTTTTTAAGGTGGCCCACCTGAGAGAAGTGTCTTCCACACTGATCACATCCATATGGTTTCTCACCTGTGTGAATCCGCTTGTGTATTTTAAGGCTGGACAAGTCAGAGAAGTGTTGTCCACACTGATCACACTCATATGGTTTCTCGCCATTGTGAACTTTCTTGTGATGTTTAAGGCTGTCCATCAGAGAGAAGTGTTTTCCACACTGGTCACATCCATAGGGTTTCTCTCCTGTGTGAATTCTCTGGTGTTTTTTAAGGCTGGACAAGTCAGAGAAGCGTCGCCCACACTGATCACATCCATAGGGTTTCTCTCCTGTATGGACTTGCTGGTGTCTTTTAAGGCTGCCCATCCGAGAGAAGTGTTGTCCACAATGATCACATCCATAGGGTCTCTCTCCTGTATGAACTCTTTGGTGTGTTTTAAGTGTACACAAGTCAGAGAAGTGTTGTCCACACTGGTCACATCCATAGGGTTTCTCACCTGTGTGAATTCTCTTGTGTGATTTAAGGTGTCCCATTTTAGAGAAGTGTTGTCCACACTGATCACATCCATAGGGTTTCTCTCCTGTGTGAACTTTCTTGTGATGTTTAAGGCTGGACAATTGAGAGAAGTGTTTTCCACACTGGTCACATCCATAGGGTTTCTCTCCTGTGTGAATTCTCTGGTGTTTTTTAAGGCTGGACAATTGAGAGAAGTGATGTCCACACTGATCACATCCATAGGGTCTCTCTCCTGTATGAACTCTTTGGTGTCTTTTAAGTGTACGCGAGTCAGTGAAGTGTGTTCCACACTGATCACATCCATAGGGTTTCTCTCCTGTATGAACTCTCTGGTGTCTTTTAAGTGTGGACATTGTAGGGAAGCGTTTTCTACACTGATCACAACAGTGGTCTTTTTGTTCAGCCAAACTTCTTTGTTCATTCACCTCTGGTAGAACAGTGAAGTCAGTCTGATGATGCAGCACTGAATTGGAAACAAAGACAAGAGAAATGTCATAAGGTATTTATAAGTCAGCAAACACACTCAACAGTTTACCAGCCGTTCAACATTTCCCATAGAGATGATAAAAACGATTAACTCTTTGACAGATTAGCAGAAAAGCTAGGCTTCCCATTAGGCTCAATAGTAACAAAATAATTTATGGAAAATCCTCTGTTGTGAATTTGTGCAAATGAATGAGATCCAAAGACAGTGTAAGGTGTCTACTTAAAAAAAAAAAAAAGAGTTGATGATGCGTTTCAGTTTTTTTAAAATACATTTGAGAAAACAGCCTGTATTTTCACATTGCACTGTTTCCAGGACTCATTCAGAAACAAATGCATTTAATAAAATTATATCATTTATCAATTAAAGTTGTAAAGTGTGTGAGTTGTTTTCTGGGGTTTGTAGTGCAACCACGACTTAAAACGACTTCATGAGGTGGTTTGAAAGAGTTAACGCGCTTATTAATAAAACAAAAAAAATAAAATGTCTTCTGGAGTGATAAAAAGACAACAGTATAATCGATCACTCCAAAAGTCGTGGTAAATCTGTTACAGAGTCAACAACTCACACTGCATGACCTTGACCTCCTTCCCCAAGGGCATCCACAGGCCCTTGGTGGGAGCGTGGGCCAGGAAGTCCCGAGCGTCCTCGTTCCCCGGGTCAGCAGGGATGCAGTCCTCTGGCTTCTCATTGTTCTCCTACAACAACAATACACACAAACAGGGATGTAGTCCTCTGACTTCTCATTGTTCTCCTACAACAACAATACACACAAACAAATAGGGATGTAGTCCTCTGGCTTCTCATTGTTCTCCTACAACAACAATACACACAAACAGGGATGCAGTCCTCTGGCTTCTCATCCTTCTCCTACAACAACAATACACACAAACAAACAGGGATGCAGTCCTCTGGCTTCTCATTGTTCTCCTACAACAACAATACACACAAACAAACAGGGATGTAGTCCTCTGACTTCTCATTGTTCTCCTACAACAACAATACACACAAACAGGGATGCAGTCCTCTGGCTTCTCATTGTTCTCTTACAACAACAATACACACAAACAAACAAACAGGGATGTAGTCCTCTGGCTTCTCATTGTTCTCCTACAACAACAATACACACAAACAAACAGGGATGTAGTCCTCTGGCTTCTCATTGTTCTCCTACAACAACAATACACACAAACAAACAGGGATGCAGTCCTCTGGCTTCTCATTGTTCTCCTACAACAACAATGCACACAAACAAACAGGGATGCAGTCCTCTGGCTTCTCATTGTTCTCCTACAACAACAATTCACAGAAACAGGGATGCAGTCTTCTGGCTTCTCATACTTCTCCTACAACAGGGATGTCAAACTCAAATACACGGTGGGCCAAAATACAACAATTAGTGCAAGTCAAGGGCCTGAGCCGGCGGACTGTGTTTGAACACACAGGGCGCCGGTTTACAAGGATGTCCAGGAACACGGCAAATGTAATTTTCCTTAAAATATCATGGGTCCCATAATAGCAAGATAACTGCAAAGATGAAACTGCATGCATTTAAAACTACATGATTAAAGCTCAGTTTCCTGTTCTATGATCCTCACCAAGCTCTGCTTTTATAGTAAAATGAGAAAGTAAGTCAATTGAGTTGAGAAAGTAAAACAATTGTTCCATTCATGCTGTGTGCAATACACCAGAGGAGCAGTTCTAATATCATCCTGCGGGCCAAAGATAGTTCACTTGCGGGCCTGTTTTGTCCCCCGGGCCTTGCGTTTGACATATGTGTCCTACACCAACACCACCACACAAACAGACGTCACACTTCTTTACTACTCTCTCCTAGCGCTTCACAATTAATCAAAATCGAATCGAAATTGATGTTTCAGAATTTGGACAAGGTAAATACAATGAAAATCAGAAACGTTTTAGCACGGTTCCCCCTTTCCTAGCACATTTACGGTAGAACTGTGTCACACTGGCTCACGGACTACATTACTGTTAAAGGTGTTCTGTTATATAAGAAAAGAAATATGCAGTGTGTTCTGCTGTTTAATTTAAGACAAGGTAGATAGGAGAAAATATTTCTACTCGAATGTTAATTAAAACAAAGAAAAGTGAGGTTTGCACTTCATCCATCATCTTGTTCAGTAAGAACCAGCCTATTCTCTGCTGGAGGGAGGAGAAATAAATAAAAACATATTTAAAATAAGTAATTGACTTTTTTTTCTAGTTTTGGTTGAAAACCACTGAATGAATGTAGAAAAACCTCCAAGTGTGTTCTTTCACTACATACCTTTATGAGTCCAGGAGGAGGCTTCTCATAGCTGGAGGAAAAGACACAAGTATTACAGTATTACACATCATGAGTTATAATGTATAAACAGAGGTTTTTTCATGCAAATGAAGCCCTTGGAATTGAATGTTATCATGAAACTCAACAGTCTACAAATGACTTCACATTGGATAACCTATAATTAGCAACATCACCGCAGCAAAATTTGACTCATATCTTGGAGCGGTCATGATTTGTTGATTTTGACCACCCTGACACAACCAGCCATCCTCCGTTATTGATTCAGCATCTGAGCCACCCTCTGTGGCTCACATGCTCAATAAATAGTGGGCCCTGGTGGTGCCAAAAAGGTTGAAAACCACTGTCTCAATGAAATGTACAAGTTGGCCACCATTGTAAACAAGTCAGTGAAATCTTAACTAGTGTGTCCGTAGCAACACATCCTCACAGCCTAAAAGGCAAAACTTGCCTTTTATCCAGACCACGTAAAAGGACCATGTTGCCTTCTGAGACCCTCGTAAAAGGACTTATATGCCTTTTCTCTAAAAAGGCGTTCCGTGCCTTTTCCAAAGTCAAATAGTGACTTTCTGAAGAGGGCGTGGCTTTCCTTTTGTCTTGCAAAAAAAATAAAAAAAAGCATCAAAACAGTAGCGGCACTGATTCGAACCGCCGACCTACTGACTACTGGCCAACCTGCTTTACCTCCTGAACCACCGCACCCCTTGCTGATTTGGGCATAGTTTTACTGATATTAGGGTTAGGCGTAGTAAAACTATGACTAACCCTAACTCTAACCCTAAACCTAACCTCAGTAAAACTATGCCTAAACTTAACCATAACCTTAGTAAAACTATGCCTAAACTTAACCTCAGTAAAACTATCGCTAACCTCAGTAAAACTATGCCTAACCCTAATCTCAGTAAAACTATGCTGAAATCAGCAAGGGGTGCGGTGGTTCAGGAGGTAAAGCAGGTTGGCCAGTAGTCAGTAGGTTGTCGGTTCGAATCAGTGCCGCTACTGTTTTGATGCTTTTTTTTATTTTTTTGCAAGACAAAAGGAAAGCCACGCCCTCTTCAGAAAGTCACAATTTGACTTTGGAAAAGGCACGGAACGCCTTTTTAGAGAAAAGGCATATAAGTCCTTTTACGAGGGTCTCAGAAGGCAACATGGTCCTTTTACGTGGTCTGGATAAAAGGCAAGTTTTGCCTTTTAGGCTGTGAGGATGTGTAGGTCCAAACCGTTTTTAAGATAGTTGTACTTGAATTGTACTGTAAGGGCTCCATTTTCGTCACCACTAAACCCCTTATCCCTTAACTTCTTTCTTTTTAAAACTTTTAAAAAATATAATTTTTCAATAGTTTTAATGGCCAGTCTCCAAGTGCACTATCTGTCAATAGATTGGCATGTTGAACTATTCCAAAGAGTTTTTCAAAATAGTGAAACAATGATAAGGGGTTTAGGATGGTAGCGAAAATGGAGCCCTAATTCTCCAAGCTGTTTTGAGCAGTGTACTGTGTATTTGACTTGTACTGTAGGTGTCATTTCTGTTAATTCTGTTAGTTAATTCATTCATTCAAGCCAGTAGTTTTCGGCCGTTTTGATACCAGGGCCCACTATTTATTCAGAATTTGAGCCACGGAGGAGACCATTTGATGACATTTTATCCTCACAGACCCCAAAACTAAAGATTTCTTTTGCTTTTGTCCAAAATACCTAGCCCTGCATGTCTTTGAATCCTGTCCAGGATTACAAAGCCATGCATTGGGTTGCATCACTTGCTGTAACATTTAACTGTGGTCGCTCTTTGCGTGCTAATCATTCAATGTGCACTCACCCATTAAACGATTCCAAAGACGTGTGGTCTCATATAGTCCTCTACTTTCATATCCATGTCAAAGTTGTGGCGGAAAACGTTTACTTAGTCAAATATCTCCACTTTTCACGAGACGAACACAGACATCTCTCCCTTCGGACAAAGGGGATCATAATACCGGCCGCACCTGATCACTGCAAACGTCATCATCACCTGCCAATTGTGTTCCCCAAACTTTTCGTGGTGATGACGTTTGCAGCGATCAGGTGCGGCCGGTATTATGATCCCCTTTGTCCGAAGGGAGAGATGTCTGTGTTCGTCTCGTGAAAAGTGGAGATATTTGACTAAGTAAACGTTTTCCGCCACAACTTTGACATGGATATGAAAGTAGAGGACTATATGAGACCACACGTCTTTGGAATCGTTTAATGGGTGAGTGCACATTGAATGATTAGCACGCAAAGAGCGACCACAGTTAAATGTTACAGCAAGTCATGCAGGGTAAAGCATGGCTTTTATATCCTGAACAGGATTAAAAGGCATGCAGGGCTACAAAATACCAGGCTGGAACAAAACAGTCAAACATGACCATTAATCTTCTACATTCTCTAGTTGTGTAAACTTGGGATATTTCATGTGATGAATATTTTAACTCTTGAGAGTGTAAACATGAAACCAAATGGTTTCATGTTTACACTCTCAAAGAATTAGAACATTCATCATATCCATGTAAATTAGCCCAAAGTCTACACAACTACAGCATGTAGAAGAATGTTTTTTGACCACTGTTTTGCCTGGAATTGTAGACAAAAACTAAAGAAAGCTTTAGTTTGGGGTCTGAGAGGGGTAAAACTATCATCAAATAGTGGTCCGTGGCTCAAATGCAGAATGCATAGTCGGCCCTGGTATGAAAAAAAGGCTGAAAACCTCTGGGTGCTTCAGTTTCTACAGTAAAGTGTTGGACTCACAAGGTCTCCACATGTTTCAGTTTCTGCAGTTTCTTGTGTCTTCGTTTCTTCCTCTCCGACATGTTCTTGGTTGTATTCAATTTAATTTAACAGACTGTGTTGTCGTTTAATATCGGGTTGTTTTTGTTATTCTGCTGCAGGAGGAGAAATGAACGTGTG
The DNA here is from genome assembly GCA_039105355.1 of Benthosema pterotum. NCBI lineage: Eukaryota > Metazoa > Chordata > Actinopteri > Myctophiformes > Myctophidae > Benthosema > Benthosema pterotum. The sequence continues at coordinate 49,220,055 of CM076970.1, read as the reverse complement.
ACATGCTAACTGCGCTAACTACTAGTAGTAGCCAGAGACAGAGGTACGACAACTCCGTCCACTTCATGGCGCCAGTCCAATGGAGGCTCTTCTACATAGACTTGAATAGAGAATGGGGACAACAAATAGGGACAAGTCCTGGACCTGAAGTAGACAGAAATGCACTGGACTCAGGCAACAGCCGCGTCAATGATCTTAAATCGCTTTTTATGTTACAGTACAACATAAACACAATTGTACAGTCAGTAACATTACTGTACAATAGTGTTGACATGTTAAAAACATGCATAAAACAGCTCTTATGTGCGGCGCCCTCGTTGAAAACATTTGCATGCATTTCATGCATTTCCAACTCCAGTTCGTCCCTGTTCTGGCTGCATGAACAGCAGTTCGAGCGCTCTGTTTCTGACCCCTTAATGTCGCAACTATTAGATTCTACTGGATGCTCTGGTAGCAGCCATAGATATATAGAATAAAGATAGATGTCTCTCCCGCTCTGCTGGCCAATGGGGAGTGACGTCGTTACGCTGCTGGCCAATGGGGAGTGACGTCGTTACGCTGCTGGCCAATGGGGAGTGACGTCGTTACGCTGCTGGCCAATGGGGAGTGACGTCGTCACGTGGCGGCCATCTTGTGAGAGTGTAGCATAACATTGTGTCTACCTTTTTAAACGACGACAACTTGCTTATTTTTCAACCGATTTTCAAACGGATTGGTTTGTTGTAAATGTCGGAGACGTATATGATGATGATGATTTGGGGGAAATGAAAAAAAAAGCCACGTTAATAAGGCTCATATTAATGCAATCCGTTTGTAAATCCGTCAAGTTTTTGTTTGGGCTGCCATAGAGCATACTGCATTTATTCCTCTCACAAGATGGCCGCCGTGAATGACGTCAGAGGCTCCGCCCCAAGTCATCTATCTATCTTATATATATCTATGGTAGCAGCCTTCCTTCCAGAGCCATAGAGCTGCGCAGTCCCACCCTTTTCATGATGTCGCCCGTGTTCCAGAAATAGAATCCTCATTTATTTTCCTCATAGACTTTTGGAAAATCGGTTTATATAAACACGATTGCGCCGCGGACAACACACACAATATTATCAGGCAATAAATAATTAGCAATAAGATTTTTTTTTTTTTTTTTTAAACGGCAGGATACAATACTTTTTTGTTTCGCTTTTCATCGTATTGTTGTCATGATTTGTCACGACCCGGCTTGGCTTTGTTCACGGCGTATTCGTCTATAGGCCTATATTTATAAATCATTTAAATTAAAAATATGTGGGGAATCTATTTCTGGAACTGGAGCTACATTACGAGGGGGCAGGACTGTTCTGCTCTATGGAGTAAAGACAGAGTTACGAGATTGAGGGGTCAGAAAACAGCCTGGTCACGTGGTCACACGTAGTCGCGAGAGCCCTTAGACATTCCATAGACGTTTATGTAGAAGAGCCACCATTAGATTGGCCCCTTGAAGTGAACGGAGTTGTCGTAACTCTGTCTTCTTACTCCATGGCTCTGTAGCCTCTGTCTCCCTGCTGCTGCGGAGCCATCTAGTGTCAGAGTTGCGACATTGGGAGAAAAGAGAGAAAGTGAGCGCTCGAGCTGCTTGTTCATGCAGCCTGAATAGGAACCAACAGGGATTGGAAACACATTGTTTTCAACGAGGGAGGCGTAAATAAGAGATGTTTAGGCGTGTGTGGCGACATCATGTCAACTGTTTTAAAGCAGTGGTTTTCAACCATTGTGATAAAAGGGAGGGATTTACTCATGATTGATTAGAGCCACGGACCAGCATTTGGTGACATTTTATCACCACAGACCTCAAACTAAAGATTCATTTTGGTTTCATCCACAGTTAATTCCGGGATGGATTTTGGAAACAATTCAAATCCATTGTCCATTCAAATCAGTTGTCCATTCAGCATGATGGTTACGCAGACAACTGAGCTGTCCATTAACAATGGTCGCGATTCAGCTGTCCATTAACAATGGGACAGACATCTCTCAAAACACCCAGGAACATTCACAGCCATTTTTTTATCACATGCAAATGAGACTTGGTAGTGGGAACTATGCAAAATGCAATGCAAGACCTAATCATTCCCCGTAAAGTATAAGTAAAGACAGTGTGCTGGTGTGCACAGAATAGATTTTTAAATATTTTTACCAGTATCTTTTCTTTTTACAATCAGTCTGTGTTGTAACACTGTGGGTACCGGATGTTCCCGGCTGGGAAATCTTCCCGGGGTCCTCCCACTACCAGCGCGCAGCCGACTGACGTCACCACGTAGCCTTAAAGGGTACCGGATGTTCCCGGCTGGGAAATCTTCCCGGGGTCCTCCCACTACCAGCGCGCAGCCGACTGACGTCACCACGTAGCCTTAAAGGGATACTTCACCTTTTTGCAAAATAAATATATGTTGATAACATTTAGAAGATTTAGAACCAGTGTTGGGACATGTGCACTACGTAACTCAATATATTACATAATATATTACCAAAATGCAGTAATGTGTAATATAAATATATTACTTAACTAAAACAAGCTAATATATTATACTTTTCTTTCTGCATTACTGCACTACTTTCAATATTATTATTTCAATATTATATTATTATATTATTATTTCAATATTATTATTTCTGTCAATCTGTCTCGTTGAGAGTGTTCTTCTGAAATTATCTTGACAACTGCAGAGGTTAAATAATTACTTATTTTCTATCATTTGTCATCAAATTATTTACTGGCTTCCATGAATTTAAGGAATATATTGCAGGTATGCCACTGGCCTACGCAATATTTGATTAATAGTGATAATTTTAATTATATATTTTGTAAAAGGATTTTCTTAAAGTAATATGTAATAGTAATATTAATATATTACACTTGCTCAGACAGTAATATTGTAATATAATATATTGCTTTAAAATTAAGGTAATAATTAATAAGTAATGTATTAACAAGGTAAAGTAAGTATATTCCCAACACTAAACAGTGTTGGGAATATACTTACTTTACCTTGTTAATACAGGAACACATTACTGAGGGATCTTTATATGTGTAATATGTGGTTTTAGATATATTATGAATGTGGAACCTTTAAGGGTTCACAAGAGGTTTTATTGACACTATAAGATCCTACATTCACAACACTAAATGGAACAAACCATTAAAACCTCTTATTCTCTCCCTAACTAAACCGTGCAGTCTCTGGGCCAGGTTGTTTATGCATCCATAAACAACTGTAAACCATTTAAAGGTAGGGTAAGTGATTTGAAATTTATGGTGTATTACCAGCCTATTGCACTAGGGGCGTCCAACAGTAGCTACACTATGTGAACCTGCTGCTCGATCCTGATTGGAGGAGAATTCGCCACCACCTGGGGAACTTTTATTAGCTCCTCTGCTAACGTGGGGGAGGGGGAAACTCCATATATGGTTTCCACACCTTATAATAGAGCATTTTAACAGAAAAAAATGTGGGTGATATCTGACAAAAGTGAAATCACTTCCCCTACCTTTAAATGCATTAGATCAAATGTTATAAAATCTTTGGACTTGTTCATGTCCAAGCAATGTTTTTTGTTTTGTTTTTTAAATATATATATAATTTTTTATCCCACGATTTTGTAACCCATTTTTTCACCCAGTGCCAATTCCTAATGTGATCCTGGGCTCTACACACCCTCCACCAACCTGGGGAGGCAGCGGACTGGCCTCATGCTTCCTTCAATGCATGAGGAGTCCAAGCTTCCTTCTTTTCACCAGACAGGGAGGAGTTTCCCTGGTTGGATGTAGTGCGTGGAAGGAACACGTTATTCCAACCAGTTCCTTCCATCAGGCGCCCCGGCTGGCCAGGGGGAGGCAGTTTAGAGTCCAGGATTACAGCACATTACAACACAGAACGGTTAATATTGTTTTATGAAACGTAATGTTGTGTGTTTTATGCTCTATGTGTTGATCTGATGAAAGAAATAGGAGTTAATTTAGCCAAACAGATCCAAGTAGTTAGCTAAACAGCTATGTTAACTCTGATATTAATGTGTTCATACTCAGCACAATGGATTTATGTTTAATAATAATATGGGGTATGAGATCTGAATGGACAATGGTGTGTGGCCTGTCAAAGACAGATGGGTTGACCTGCGGGGTCAATGGATATGTCAGTAATATCACCATGATCCTCAGATAGAACTATTCATTACATTTAGCACAATTTACAGTTGGGAACTTGTAGGTCTGTGGAATAAACAAATAAACGTTGAATAAACTGACGTAAAATTCAGTTCATCTCATTTCCCCGTTCCCCTCATGCGTTTTTTGATAAAGTGAAACAAACGATTAAAATCTGCTCTCTCCTCCTCTACCTGAGGTTCCTGCTGGGGGTGCCCCACTGCCCATCCATGTGCACTGTTAGATGAATACCATGGGCCTCCTCTCCAAAGACTTCATGCTTGGTCTATAGGTCTGGAACCTACAGACCCCATTTCATTAATTCATTCATGTATTTATTCTTTGTTAACCAAGTCTTAAACGATCATATTTCATTGTCATATCATTGTATTTACTATTTTGTACAGAACATTATGATTTGACAGTAATTGAGAACTAAACAGTGCAGTCTGTGGGTCAGATTCAAACACGCACCCATAAACATGAGGAAAAACATTTAAATATATTAGACCAAATGTTGTAAAATCTGTGTGCTTGTTCAAGAAATGTAATAAATGGACAATGAATGGATCATTGATTTTATTATTGTACAGTAAACCACAACCATATTCTCATTTTAAATGATACAGATGTACAATACAAGTGTTCATATTGGTGTTGCATGGTGAGAGGAGTTGCGCCCTCTCCTTGTGAGTCCTCATAAACGACAAGCAGTAAGCAGCAGGCTGTTTATTAGCCTGGCCAAGCCAGGCTAATAAACAGCTGCAGCACAATTTTTTCGACTGGGAATACATTTGGAAAATAGGTTAATCCAAATGTCATTGTGAATGTGCAATAACACTACTACAATTTTAAAACACAATTTGATTTGGTATAGATAGATATAGATTTGGTATAGACATTGGTATATGGACACCATATACCAATGTGCAAATGACAATATACTGATACTGACTTGTTGGAACACTTGATCTTGTGTTTATTACACTATGGCAAGGTAAAACTGACCTTCAGACCTTCAGAAACCTTCAGAGCCTTGTGCTGGATAGGAGGGAGTGAATTGGGCTACCAGTAGTTTCATAATCTCAGTTGATATTTTATTTTGAAACCCTCAAGACTAAAGTGAAGACATCATTGGCACCAAGGGGTGTAATTAAGTACTGTCACCATGGACGTGCCTAGAGTTTTAGAGGGATGGGCTGAAATCACGTAAGATGGCAGTTTTGGACAAAAATAGCAGATTTACAAGCATCAGCGTGGTGTGGCATGAAAAGCAGTGGCATTTGCATTTCTTGCTGCATTGTAAAGGCTGCATTTGTTGTTAGGAACAGGCAGTTGTTTGTCAGACAGGTAAGTATGCATGACTGTCACCTCAGACACATGGATAATACCTGTGTGAAATCAATTCAATTATTTGCTGTGACAACTGTCTGTCTGTCTCTCCCTCTCTCTCTCTCCCTAAAACGAACTGTGACAACTGACTGACTGACTGTCTGTCTGTCTCTCCCTCTCTCTCTCTCCCTAAAACGAACTGTGACAACTGACTGTCTGTCTCTCCCTCTCTCTCTCTCCCTAAAACAAACTGTGACAACTGACTGACTGTCTGTCTCTCCCTCTCTCTCCCTAAAACGAACTGTGACAACTGACTGACTGACTGTCTGTCTGTCTGTCTGTCTCTCCCTCTCTCTCCCTAAAACGAACTGTGACAACTGACTGACTGACTGTCTGTCTGTCTGTCCCTCTCTCTCTCTCTCCCTAAAACGAACTGTGACAACTGACTGACTGACTGACTGACTGACTGTCTGTCTCTCCCTCTCTCTCTCTCGCTCTAAAACGAACTGTGACAACTGTGTGTGTGTGTGTGTGTGTGTGTGTGTGTGTGTGTGTGTGTGTGTGTGTGTGTGTGTGTGTGTGTGTGTGTGTGTGTGTGTGTGTGTGTATCTCTTTCTCTAACAAAAAAACTAAAACTAACGACGACGCTCTCCTGCTGCTATAAAAGCAAAATAATACTAATAATAGCACGAATAAGCACGAAATAAGTTGCAATCGGTCAAAAGCAAAAGCCAATCAAAATATGTAACGTCATCACGTAATACAAAACGTGCGTGCGTGAGAAGCTACGTGATGACGTCAGTCGGCTGCGCGCTGGTAGTGGGAGGACCCCGGGAAGATTTCCCAGCCGGGAACATCTGGTACCCACAACACCACTACAAACAGGCCAGTAGGTGACAGTCTAGGGCAGTATGTAAACCTGTGTATGTACAGTGGGTCGTGTATGCAGTTCAATCAGTTTTGAATGCATGCAGTTTCATCTTTGCATTTTTCTTCAGGGGTTAAGGCATATTCATGATTTTAGAAGGTAAATTACTATTGCTGTTTTCCAGAAACATCCTCATAAACCAGTGCCCTGTGTGTTGAAACACAGAACTGTAACTCATGCCCTCGATTTTTACCAATTGTTCTATGTTAGCCTGTTGTGTATTTACTTTGGAAAGTAATAGATTACTTATTAAGTAATATTATACCACTTATTACTTGGATGCAAAAGTAATATGTAGTATTTTACAAATTACTTTTTTAAATTACTTTTGCACCCAGGTCCCTGAAAAAAGAAAAGTAGCTACAACTAGACAATCTGTCAGCTTCTTTTAGAGCTGAATCTAATTGTGGCTTAATTGACGATACTGTGCAAACAGACTGGCATCACATAATTAGTTCAGCTGTGTATGGAAAATCCCCAGATAGACAGCGCATCAAGTGTGGCGCTTAATGTGAGCTATTGTGTGATAAATGCATGTAAATGCATGTCTTATATAGCAAATGAAAATATACTTGGATATGCTTGGACCACAGTTGGAATTATTGCAATCGGGTGAGCTGTGAGCATGGCCTGAGAGTTTTTAGATTGAAATCTTAACAGACAATCTCCGCTGCGTTTCTCGAAGGTAAGAGAGAAGGTAAGAGAGCAGTAGCGCCAACTACATTCTCTTTAAGTGGCCAGTCTAAGGGTGGCTCTTTTACATAGACCTCTATTGAGGATCAGGACAATAAATAGGGCCAACATGCTGCACAAACAGCTCTCCAGCACTCAGTTTCTGACGCCTCAATGTCGCAGCTTTGACACTAGCTGTCTTTGTACGTCTGCCTAATAATAATACGCTGCTCTTTTTTTTTTTAGATCACCAACGCAATACTGTTGAAAGCAGCATCATGACAAGTGAGTAATATTAGCAGAAGTAACTGTAATATTATTACTGTTTTCTAGAAGGTAGTGTCGTTACACTACTCGTTAGCTGAAAAAGTATTAATATTACCTGTTGCTTGTTACTTGTTACACCCAACTCTGCTAATGATACAACACAGCGCCTTTGAGCACTTTAATATAAAATGCAGTAATGCACCTTAAAAGGCAAGTACCTTAAAAGGTAAAGTACAGTATTGGTCCAAAAAGGATTTAAAGGAGTAATACAGATGGGAGTGACAAAGAGTGATAGAGTTAAAAGGGAGTTTATTTGTGATGTGTTGAAGAACAGAATGACAGAAGCCACTAGTGTTTATTATATTTTGTTTTGATATTGGATGTAACTGGACAGTTTCATATGAACAAAAGAAAATTTGAAATGTATATGGAATGTAATGTGTCTAGATATACAGTAAGAAAAATAACAGTTTTGTTAAAATATAAAGTATCATTAATATACTGAATAAAAATAAACAAAAACAGCATTAGGGAATTCATGAAGGTTATTGTAGACTGTGAATAAAAACATAAAGAGGAAACAGTGAAAAGACACTACCAATGCTTTGCTCACTCCATGAATTTAACATCTATCTCTTTCTCTTTCATTAACGAAAAAACACAAAACTGATGGACAAAAACAACAAATCTACTGTTTTAATTGCTGTGAAACAAAGAATAGGTTTGAGAAGCTCAGACAGTGAGAACGATTGTATGTGTAAATAAAAATGTACTACTAAAATGATTTAAATACAGCTCACTCAACATGTTAAGCTACTTGCAATGAGTCAGCCAATCGATCTAGAATCAGCATGCTCATATGCAGTATATGTAATGTGTTGATAATAGCTTAGATAATATATAATAAATGATTGCTTGAAAAAGTATGCTACATTTATGTAAGTGTGTTTTCTGGTGCACCTCTTCTAAAGAAGCTCTTGTCACACTAAACAGACACGTCTTCAAGGCTGAGCATGAGAGAAGTGTTGTTCACATTGATCCATGTGCTTTCTATCTAGTGTGGATTTTCTGGTGTCTTTTAAGGTGGCTCATATCGGAGAAATGTTTTCCACACTGATCACATCCATAAGGTTTCTCTCCTGTGTGAATTCTCTGGTGTTTTTTAAGGTGGTCCATTCGAGAGAAGTGTTGTCCACATTGATCACATCCATAGGGTTTCTCTCCTGTGTGAATTCTCTGGTGTTTTTTAAGGCTGGACATTACAGAGAAGTGTTGTCCACAGTGTTCACATCCATAGGGTTTCTCTCCTGTGTGGACTTTCTGGTGTGATTTAAGGCTGGACAATACAGAGAAGTGTTGTCCACACTGATCACATCCATAGGGTTTCTCTCCGGTATGGACTTTCTGGTGTTTTTTAAGGCTGCTCATCTGAGAGAAGTGTTGTCCACACTGATCACATCCATAGGGGTTCTCTCCTGTGTGAATTCTCTGGTGTTTTTTAAGGCTGGACATTACAGAGAAGTGTTGTCCACAGTGTTCACATCCATAGGGTTTCTCTCCTGTGTGGACTTTCTGGTGTGATTTGAGGCTGGACAAGTCAGAGAAGTGTAGTCCACACTGATCACATCCATAGGGTTTCTCTCCGGTATGGACTTTCTGGTGTCTTTTAAGGTTGCCCACCTGAGAGAAGTGTTCTCCACACTGATCACATCCATATGGTTTCTCTCCATTGTGAACTTTCTTGTGATGTTTAAGGCTGCTCATCTGAGAGAAGTGTTTTCCACACTGGTCACATCCATAGGGTTTCTCACCTGTGTGAATTCGCTTGTGTATTTTAAGGCTGGACAAGTGAGAGAAGTGTTGTCCACACTGATCACACTCATATGGTTTCTCTCCATTGTGAACTTTCTTGTGATGTTTAAGGCTGCTCATCTGAGAGAAGTGTTTTCCACACTGGTCACATCCATAGGGTTTCTCTCCTGTGTGAATTCTCTGGTGTTTTTTAAGGCTGGACAAGTCAGAGAAGCGTCGCCCGCACTGATCACATCCATAGGGTTTCTCTCCGGTATGGACTTTCTGGTGTCTTTTAAGGTTGGACAAGTCAGAGAAGTGTTGTCCACAATGATCACATCCATAAGGTTTCTCTCCTGTGTGAATTCTCTGGTGTGTTTTAAGTCTACCCATGTCAGAGAAGTGTTGTCCACACCGATCACATCCATAGGGTTTCTCTCCGGTATGGACTTTCTGGTGTCTTTTAAGGTTGCCCACCCCAGAGAAGTGCTGTCCACAATGATCACATCCATAGGGTCTCTCTCCTGTATGAACTCTTTGGTGTGTTTTAAGTGTACACAAGTCAGAGAAGTGTGTTCCACAATGATCACATCCATAAGGTTTCTCTCCTGTGTGAATTCTCTGGTGTTTTTTAAGGTTGACCAATACAGAGAAGTGTTTTCCACACTGATCACATCCATAGGGTTTCTCTCCTGTGTGAATTCTCTGGTGTGTTTTAAGGTGTTCCATTTGAGAGAAGTGTTGTCCACACTGATCACATCCATAGGGTTTCTCTCCTGTGTGAATTCTCTGGTGTGCCTTAAGGTTTGACATTCGAGAGAAGTGTTGTCCACACTGATCACATCCATAAGGTTTCTCTCCTGTGTGAATTCTCTTGTGTGTTTTAAGTGTGGACATTGCAGTGAAGCGTTTTCCACACTGATCACAGCTGTGGTCTTTTTGTTTAGCCAACCTTCTTTGTTCATTCACCTCTGGTAGAACAGTGAAGTCAGTCTGATGATGCAGCACTGAATTGGAAACAAAGACAAGAGAAATGTCATAAGCGATTTATAAGTCAGCAAACACACTCAACAGTTCACCAGCCATTCAACAGTTCCCTTAGAGATGATAAAAAATATTAACTCTTAGACAGATTAGCAGAAAAGCTAGGCTTCCCATTAGGCTCAATAGTAACAAAATAATTTATGGAAAATCCTCTGTTGTTAATTTGTGCAAATTAATGAGATCCAAAGACAGTGTAAGGTGTCTACTTGATGATGATGCGTTTCAGTTTTTTTTTTAAATACATTTGAGAAAACCTGTAAAAAAGAAAAGCCTGTATTTTCACATTGCACTGTTTCCAGGACTCATTCAGAAACAAATGCATTTAAAGTTATATCATTTATCAATTAAAGTTGTAAAGTGTGTGAGTTGTTTTCTGGAGTTTGTAGTGCAATCACGACTTAAAACGACTCCATGAGGTGGTGTCCAATGAGTTAACAAGCTCATTAATAAAAACAACAAAATAAAATGACTTCCGGAGTGATAAAAAGACAACAGAATAACAGGGATTAAAGCGGGAAAAAAAAATCCAAAGACGGAAAATGTTTCAGGAAAATGTTTCAGTCAGGGGGGGGGGCGCAGCCTGCACGTTTCTTTTTTTACGTTCACAACGTAGCCTACCTTGTCACACCTGTTGATAACATGTAGGCCTAATACATTTATTTTTGGTATATTGTCAGCAACATCTTCTGTTTTTCTTGCAGCAGCAGCTCTACCCAGGGCGGGATTTAGCCAGCCCTACTAGGGTGAGCTGGAAAAAAGGCAGGGTGGGCAACTCCAAAGTTTCTCCCATATGAAGCAGTGGTTTTCAATCTTTTCGACACCAGGGCCAACTATTTATTCGACATTTGAGCCACAGACCACCATTTGAGGACATTTTAGCCCCACAGACCCCAAAACTATAAAGATTTCTTGCTTGCTTTTGATTGCTTTTGTCCACAATTCCAGGCTGGATTTGGGGGAAAACAGTCAAACATACTAAAATGACCATTAATCTTCTACATTCTCTAGTTGTGTAGACTTGGGCTACATTTAGCTGGGGACCATCTCTCAACCACTGGTGGTCCCTGGACCGCTGATGAAAACCACTGATATAACCTTTCATTGGTGGGCAAGATGCGCATTTGGGTGGGCACTGCCCACCCCTGTCCCCGTCTAGATCCTGCCCTGGCTCTACCCGTTCGGTATCAGTGTTCCCACCGTGGTTAGCTTCTCATGCGGTTCACAGTGGACATGGATACTAATCATACTTTGTCGCATTTAAGTTTTGCGACCAGTTCATTCATCGTGTTGCTCAAAGAGCAAACATTAAAAAACGTTATTACCGGCAAAGGATGTAGGCTGCCGTGTCTCCTTAATCTGGCTCGCACTCCTCCTCTTGACTCTCTTTTCTTAATTTTATTCCATTTTCGCGTCCCGCTGTTCTTAAGTTCTGAATACTTGGCCAGTGAATCCAAAACACAACAGACACGCATGGTTTGTCTGAGTGCCTGAGCGATAACACGGCCAGGCAATAAAGTGACATCCCGGCGTTAAACTTCATATTGCCACAAAAAGAAAGCGGGTGTAATCCCGTAAAACGTCATTACCGTAATTTCCGGGTTATAAAGCGCACCTGAATATAGGCCGCATCAGCCAAATTTAGCGAAAAAATTGTGTACATATACAAGACGCACTGGCCTATTAGCCGCGGGTGTTTTAATGCTTGATTACCATATGTAAGGGTATTCCTGATCGCGCTGCTGCTGCTGCTGCTGCTGCTGCTGCTGCCGCCAGCCTTTCTAAACCCGTTCGTGGATGTTTTGACACTTTTCCACGCAGTCAGGATCCACTGACAGACTTGAGAAAAAGTTGCTTTCAGCATGTTGCTCGCGCTGGTGGTCCGCGCGATGGCGCCGCGGTCCGTGGAGCTCATGGCGTCTCCGCCGCGCTGGCGTTCCTCACGTTGGTCCGCCGTCTAACCATTGATTCATTGATCCCAAGGCTACGTGCAGCAGATAGATTTCCTTATTTTTCAACCAGCTCGACTGACTTTAGCTGCGTTATATGTACTTCTTCGTTTGCTTTCCATGATGCATTTAGTAGTGTCTGTCTTAGCGAACTGCCTGTGCCCTGTCCCCCTACATTTCCTGCTCGGGCCGGCTTAAAGTTGGTGTCATACCGTGCATTTAGACTTAGAACGCCCTATAGTGTTTGTTAGCTGTAAACATCCATACATTGGCCGCACCGCTGAATAAGCCGCTGGGTCCAAAGCACGGGGAAAAAGTTGCGGCTTATAAGCCGGAAAGTACGGTAAACATATAAAATAACAGACAAGGCAGACAGATAGGCTGAGTCAGCAGCGGAGCCAGACCATAGAGTAGAGCCAGACCCGGAAAGTTATGACATCTCCGTTCACTTCCTGGAAACATTAATGGCGTCTGCTCTACATAGACTTCTATTGGGCAATGGGGACGGCCATCTATGTTTGTCACAGTTCAGATCGAGCAGCTCGACCGCTCAGTTTTTGACCCTTCAATGTCGCAACTCTTCAAGTTACACACCCACTCACTCAACAGACACTTGATTAGCCTACCAGCGGCACCGGTGCAGCTTGACTTGCATGGAGCGGAGGTCACAAATCTATTTTCCTAGGGATGATGCATTGTAGTTTGGAGATCACTTGACTTGCAAGTCAAGTATAATGGTCCGTTTTGGTTTTGCGTTTGGTCATGTCATTAACTAACATCGCGGCCGTGGGCAAACCCTCCCCTTTTAGATTTTTTTTTTGCCAAATGGCGTGGATCTTATGAAGCCCCTGGGGAATCCTCCCCAGTACGGAAATCCGTACCCCGTACGGAGAACTTTAATCCCTGGAATAATCAATCACTCCAAAAGTCGTGGTAAATCCGTTAGAGTCAACAACTCACACTGCATGACCTTGACCTCCTTCCCCAAGGGCATCCACAGGCCCTTGGTGGGAGCGTGGGCCAGGAAGTCCCGAGCGTCCTCGTTCCCCGGGTCAGCAGGGATGCAGTCCTCTGGCTTCTCATTGTTCTCCTACAACAACAATACACACAAACAGGGATGCAGTCCTCTGGCTTCTCATTGTTCTCCTACAACAACAATACACACAAACAGGGATGCAGTCCTCTGGCTTCTCATTGTTCTCCTACAACAACAATACACACACACAAACAAACAGGGATGCAGTCTTCTGGCTTCTCATCGTTCTCCTACAACAGGTATGTCAAACTCAAATACACGGTGGGCCAAAATACAACAATTAGTGCAAGTCAAGGGCCTGAGCCGGCGGACTGTGTTTGAACACACAGGGCCCCGGTTTACAAGGATGTCCAGGAAAACGGCAAATGTAATTTTCCTTAAAATATCATGGGTCCCATAATAGCAAGATAACTGCAAAGATGAAACTGCATGCATTCAAAACTGCATCATGAAAGCTCAGTTTCCTGTTCTATGATCCTCACCAAGCTCTGCTTTTATAGTAAAATGAGAAAGTAAGTCAATTGAGTTGAGAAAGTAAAACAATTGTTCCATTCATGGCGTGTGCAATACACCAGAGGAGCAGTTCTAATATCATCCTGCGGGCCAAAGATAGTTCCCTTGCGGGCCTGTTTTGTCCCCCGGGCCTTGAGTTTGACATATGTGTCCTACACCAACACCACCACACAAACAGACGTCACACTTCTTTACTACTCTCTCCTAGCGCTTCACAATTAATCAAAATTGAATCGAAATTGATGTTTCAGAATTTGGACAAGGTAAAAACAATGAAAATCAGAAACGTTTTAGCACGGTTTCCCCTTTCCTAGCACATTTACGGTAGAACTGTGTCACACTGGCTCATGGACTACCTTACTGTAAAAAGTGTTCTGTTATATAAGAAAAGAAAAATGCAATGTGTTCTGCTGTTTTTTTTTTTTTTTTTTTAATTGGCACCCAGTGCCAATTCCTAATGTGATCCTGGGCTCTACACATCCTCCGCCAACCTGGGGAGGCAGTGGACTGGCCTCATGCTTCCTTCAATGCATGAGGAGTCCAAGCTGCCTTTTTTTCACCTGACAGGGGGGAGTTTCCCTGGTTGGACGTAGCGCGTGGAAGGAACACGTTATTCCAACCAGTTCCTGTCCCCTCCATCAGGCGCCCCGGCTGGCCAGGGGGAGGCAGTTCAGTGCCAGGATAACTGCATGTTTTTGTAAGGGTATCTACCCTAGGGGACACGAGGAGAGCATGCAAACTCCACACAGAAAGGCCCTTTCATCAACCCCGCCTCGGGTATGGGCACTGATGACGCGGAGGAGCAGACACGCCGCCAGCACCCACAGCAGCGCCCCTAGCGGGAATCAAACCCAGGACCTTCTAACCACCGTTCCACCGTGCCCCCATGTGTTCTGCTGTTTACTTTAAGAAAAGGTAGATAGGACAAAAGATTTCTACTTGAATGTTAATTAAAATAAAGAAAAGTGAGGTTTGCACTTCATCCATCATCTTGTTCAATAAGAACCAGCCTATTCTCTGTTGGAGGGAGGAGAATCAAATAAAAACATATTTAAAAGAAATAATTGACTTTTTTTTTTCGAGTTTTGGTTGAAAACCACTGAATGAATGTAGAGAAACCTCCAAGTGTGTTCTTTCACTACATACCTTTATGAGTCCAGGAGGAGGCTTCTCATAGCTGGAGGAAAAGACACAAGTATTACAGTATTACACATCATGAGTTATAATGTATAAACAGAAGTTTTCTCATGCCAATAAAGCCCTTGGAATTGAATGTTATCATGAAACTCAACAGTCTACAAATGACTTCACATTGGATAACCTATAATTAGCTACATCACTGCAGCAAAATTTGACCCATATCTTGGAGCGGTCATGATTTGTTGATTTTGACCACCCTGACACAACCAGCCATCCTCCGTTATTCATTCAGCATCTGAGCCACCCTCTGTGGCTCACATGCTCAATAAATAGTGGGCCCTGGTGGTGCCAAAAAGGTTGAAAACCACTGTCTCAATGAAATGTACAAGTTGGCCACGTCAGTGAAATCTTAACTAGTGTGTCCAACCCGTTCTTATATTAAGATAGTTGTACTTGAATTGTACTTGTAAGGGCTCCATTTTCGTCACCACTAAACCCCTTATCCCTTAACTTCTTTCTTTTTAACTATTACAAAATATCATTTTTCAATAGTTTTAATGGCCAGTCTCCAAGTGCACTATCTGTCAATAGATTGGCATGTTGAACTATTCCAAAAAGTTTTTCAAAATAGTGAAACAATGATAAGGGGTTTAGGATGGTAGCGAAAATGGAGCCCTAATTCTCCAAGCTGTTTTGAGCAGTGTACTGTGTATTTGACTTGTACCGTAGGTCTCATTTCTGTTAATTCTGTTAGTTAATTCATTCATTCAAGCCAGTAGTTTTCGGCCGTTTTGATACCAGGGCCCACTATTTATTCAGAATTTGAGCCACGGAGGAGACCATTTGATGACATTTTGTCCTCACAGACCCCAAAACTAAAAATTTATTTTGTCCAAAATACCAGGCTGGAACAAAACAGTCAAACATACAGATCAAAAAGACCATTAATCTTCTACATTCTCTAGTTGTGTAGACTTGGGATACTTCATGTGATGAATATTTTAACTCTTTAGAGTGTACACTCTCAAGAGTTAGAACATTCATCATATCCATGTAAATTAGCCCAAAGTCTACACAACTAGAGCATGTAGAAGAATGTTTTTTGACCACTGTTTTGCCTGGAATTGTAGACAAAAACTAAAGAAAGCTTTAGTTTGTGGTCTGAGAGGGGTAAAACTATCATCAAATAGTGGTCCGTGGCTCAAATGCAGAATGCATAGTAGGCCCTGGTATGAAAAAAAGGCTGAAAACCTCTGGGTGCTTCAGTTTCTACAGTAAAGTGTTGGACTCACAAGGTCTCCAGATGTTTCAGTTTCTGCAGTTTCTTGTGTCTTCGTTTCTTCCTCTCCGACATGTTCTTGGTTGTATTCAATTTAATTTAACAGACTGTGTTGTCGTTTAATATCTGTTTGTTTTTGTTATTCTGCTGCAGGAGGAGAAATGAACGTGTGACATGCTAACTGTGCTAACTACTAGTAGTAGCCAGAGACAGAGGTACGACAACTCCGTCCACTTCATGGCGCCAGTCCAATGGAGGCTCTTCTACATAGACTTGAATAGAGAATGGGGACAACAAATAGGGACAAGTCCTGGACCCGAAGTAGACAGAAACCCAGCAAACACGCACAAGTGGGCCCCATATAGGGAAGGTGTGGGCTGTCTGGGTTAGAGGTGGGCATGGGCTGGACCTGGGCAATTATACTGGGTTCCATGTTGGTACTATGTGGGCAAGGTAGGCATGGGTTAGAACTGGGCAAATTCGGTGGATCCCTTGTGGGATATAGATGGGCTAAGTGGGCCTGGGTTAGAACTAGGCACTCAAGTCTGGGCCCTATATAGATTATGTATGGGCTAAGTGGGCATGGGTTAGAAGTGGGCACACTTGTCTGGGTCCTATATATGTTTTGTTTGGGCTAAGTGGGCCTGGGTTAGATGTGGGCACCCTTGTCTGAGTCCTACATAGGTTATGTGTGGGCTAAGTGGGCCTGGGTTAGAAGTGGGCACCCTTGTCTGAGTCCTACATAGGTTATGTGTGGGCTAAGTGGGCCTGGGTTAGAAGTGGGCACCCTTGTCTGAGTCCTACATAGGTTATGTGTGGGCTAAGTGGGCCTGGGTTAGAAGTGGGCACCCTTGTCTGGGTCCTATACAGGTTATGCAAGGGCTACGTGGGCATGGGTTAGAAGTGATAAGGAAGCAATAAAATTAAGCACATGACATGGAATATTTATATTTTCTCTCTCGGGCACTAAGTAGGATAGCATACGACTTCGGCATTTGATGACATTTGTCCAAAAAATGTGTTTTGCAAATTGTTGTTGGTGCAGAGCAAAAGAGTGGCATATTTTCTCAGCCTAGTATGAAAGTGAGTTAAAGTTTTATGTAATTTGTCTGCTGTGTTCATCATTTGATGCTTTTTGTTGTAAGCAGTCCAATATTGCAAATTTTGAGACAAAATTATAGGCAATTGGAATATGAATTATGGGACACATACAATGAAATGAAATATGAAAAAATGCGTGTTTCTTTTTTCTTTTTTTTTCTTAAATCGGCCTCCCGGCGGTGCTATAAAAAGCTGAAATGAAAAACAGGTCAAATCTTCATCTCAGTCCTCTAAGGAGTATGCAACATTTCATGCAGATTGATGAAGGCATATGTAAAATTGCATGCTGCCTAGGGGTGGCGCTGTAACAGGCCATATGGGAAATGGAATTTGGAGCAGAGGTGCATGGTCATCATCCAGGGAGTGTGTGTGCAAAGTTCATTGATCGGGTTAACAGCGCCGAAGATTACATGATAACAGGTGGACACACGGATGTACGGACGCACGGACAGAGGGGAAAAAAAACTATGTTTTGCATATGTTTTAGTATGTTTTGCCATCCGTCTGTGTGTCCGCATTTGTAGTTGTTGTTTACTGAAGCAAACAGCATCCACATAAACCTAAGTGTGATGTCCCCCAACCTGCACCCTTGTCAAAATATGATAACTATGCTATGACAATAACCTAAGCTGAAATACAATTAACAGACTTGCATACAGAGAACAAACACTACCAGACCAGTGCAGTCATAACATAACAGTCAGTTACAAGCTGCATATATAAGCAGAACAATATTGCCAATCACTTCAGACAACACTCAAGCTCTTCCAAATTTGTTCCCCTACAATAGCAGGCCTGCAGACAGACAGACAGACAGACAGACAGACAGACAGACAGACAGACAGACAGACAGACAGACAGATATATAGACAGAGAGCGAGGGGGGGCAGACAGACAGACAGACAGACAGACAGACAGACAGACAGACAGACAGACAGACAGACAGACAGACAGACAGACAGACAGAGAAACAGAGAGAGAGAGACAGGCCTCATACACACAGTTATGTCGCTATGGCGAGCCATAGAGACGCATTGACACGTACAGTGACACATATGGTCCAAACCTCCATTTCCCACAACGCCTTGCAGGACTTGGGCGGTGCGAGGAGACGGGGAATCGGATGTAAATGCCTCAGTGTAGTTTTCTTGCAGAGTTGAGCTGTTTGTGAGCTTGCAGAAATTGTCGGACAGCGGCTCACATATACTGAGCTTTCGGCCGCAGCGGCTCACTCTACCGCAGTCACGGAGCAGCAGCAGCAGGGCCGGATTTAGCCAACCCTACTAGGGTGGGCTGTAAGAATGGCAGGGTGGGAAACTCCAAGTTTTTCATATGAAGCAGTGGTTTTCAATCTTTTTTTTGACACCAGCGCCCACTATTAATTCGGCGTTTGAGCCACGGACCACCATTTGGTGACATTTTAGCCCCACAGACACCAAAACTAAAGATTTATTTTGATTTTATCCACAATTCCAGGCTGGATTTGGGGAAAAAAACAGTCAAACATACAGATCAAAATGACCATTATCTTCTACACTCTCTAGTTGTGTAGACTTGGGCTAATAAGATGATGGATATTTTAACTCTATAGTGTAAAAACGCTCTCAAAGTTACACCTGGTTAACCAACTTTCCACCTGGAACTCTCTCAAGGACCACTGGTCCCAGACCACTGGCTGAAAACTGTTATTACCTTTCATTGGGTGGGCAGGATGCCTGTTTGAGGGGGCCCTGCCCCCCTCTAAATCCGGCCCTGAGCAGCAGCAGAGAGGAGCGCAGATCACAGCGGCGCATCAAAACAGCACCGGCAACAGCACAAAACCCGACGTTTGGAATGCTCTCACACTGACCATCCCATCATATAAACATATTAACTAAATGCAAAGTTGCATTTTAAGGCTTATGCGGAGCCAATCACATTTGTTTTGTTTCGCCATAATTTATGATTAAATCATATGAAAAGAAGTAGCGGACCAAGCCGCGGACGAAAGCACTGAAAGCTGCAGACAAAATAAGCAAAACTAAAACACACACACACGCACACACACACACACACACACACACACACACACACACACACACACACACACACACACACACACACACACACACACACACACACACACACACAGGATCTCCTCATTGGTCAACAAAGACACTTTGAAGACTGTTAAAGCCAATTTCAGGATTGAGTAATTGATTTATTAATTGACAATCACGCGGATGGGTGGGGCCAGTAAGCAGGCTATTTTGGTATGTCACAACCCTGCACACCAGGAGGGAATCAGGCTAGAGGGAAGACACACAGTTTTTCAACCATGTGTTTGTGTATTGTTTGTTATTTTGAGTTTTATTCGGTTTATTTTTCAACACCGGTTTTGTTTAAGTTACAGCCAAAACATCCAGTCTTTTGTTATGCACTTAATTGTACCATATCCTGCAACATCAAAATAAACCTCTTAAATGCACTCATTGAGAGGACCTGGGTTTCTGATCACAGTGCCACACGTAAAGAGCTTATAATACTCCTTTTCCCTCACTGGCATCTTTTAGTTTTTTCGGTTGCCTTACGAAGACCATAACTGGAGCCCTGGTACAAGGTTTCTTTGACTATGCCTGCACCTCTTGGTACCACGTACAGCACCTCGAAGACCTTGAAAACAAGGCTACAGACCTCACAAAACAAACTGGTCAGATGGGTGAATCTGGCAGGGGCGGATGTAACATGTCCTATTTGGCGGGGCAAGAGAACATGTTGGAGAGGCAAGAGAAAATGGTATGGGGGCGGCTTCATTGCCCGTGGTGCGAAGCGACACGGGTGATGAAGCCGCCCCGAAGTCGCACCCGTACCATTTTCGGTTACAGGACTTTTAGTCAAAGCATCAAAATCAGTTATTGTTGAAGTTGCAACAGACACACAGCAACCATGAAGCTAAAGGTCTGACTCCGAGTTTTCTGTTTTCAATGATGAAATGCTGTTGGTTTAGTGGTGCCAAAATTGTAGTTAGTAGCAGTAGTAGTGTTTCAAATCATTTAAATATAAGCACAATTTGAAATATCTTGGGTTGTTTTGCATGGCATTGTGCATTGTGTTTGGGGGGGCAGACTGGGTATTTAGGGGGACATTGCCCCCCATGCCCATGCCTAGATCCGCCCCTGGAATCTAGATACATTCTCTCTCCCTGTGTGTGTGTGTGTGTGTGTGTGTGTGTGTGTGTGTGTGTGTGTGTGTGTGTGTGTGTGTGTGTGTGAGTGTGAGAGAGAGAGAGAGCAAGAAAGAGCAGACACATAATTATGGAAACATTGTTTCAGGGCGTAAATATAAAGATCTGTATACCAGCTCAAAAGTATAATGACTTTATTGTACTTGAATCCCATCATTCTAGACAACATATTCTGACCTTTTCAACAGTCATGATCAGCTCTCATGTTTGATGCATAAACCTGAAAAACAAGGTTACAACCACACCATGTAAAATTATGAAATGGTGGAATTCCCCTTTAATAATGCCTATGCAGGCGCGCATGCACACACACACACACACACACACACACACACACACACACACACACACACACACACACACACACACACACACGCACACACACGTGCGCGTCCACGCTGATTGCGCATCTGCTTCACCTGTGAGCCAGCTGCTGCAACTAATTAGGCCTCTATATAATGCGAGTTTGCAGTCGGCCCAGGTCTTTTGCCCATGCACAGAGAGAGAGAGCCAGAGCGCGAGAGAGATGGAGAGATCCGAGGAGCTGCAGGAGATCCTGAAGCAATTGAAAGCTTTACGTCTCGAGTTTAAACTCGAGATGGCGTTAATTAAGGCCATGGTCCGCACCGTCGAAGAAACAACAAACAAGATATTGCGAGATCTGATCTATGATTACGAGCTAGAAGACTTCTGGCCTGAATCCGAGGAGGACCTCTCCGAGGAATCCGAGGACTTCTCCGAGGAATCCGAGGACAATGAGGTAATCGTCTCAAATTGTAGAATTGTAATTTTTTGTGTGTGTGTGTGTGTGTGTGTGTGTGTGTGTGTGTGTGTGTGTGTGTGTGTGTGTGTGTGTGTGTGTGTGTGTGTGTGTTCCATGAAGCTGATGGTAATTATTTTTTTATTTAGGCATCGATGACCGGACCACGCGGCGCGGAGGAGGCCGCAGCAGCAGCAGCCGCACCACGCGGCGCGGAGGCGCCGGTAGCAGCAACAGCCGCACCACCACGCGGCGCGGAGGCCGCGGTAGCAGCAGCAGCAGCAGCAGCCGCACCACCACGCGGCGCGGAGGAGGCCGCGGCAGATCATGCAGCAGCAGCCGCTGCACCGCCACCACCACGCGGCGCGGAGGAGGCCGCGGCAGATCATGCAGCAGCAGCCGCTGCACCACCACGCGGCGCGGAGGAGGCCGCGGCAGATCATGCAGCAGCAGCCGCTGCACCGCCACCACCACCACCGCGACCAGATGGCCCAGGGGAGGAGGGGGAGCTGCAGGCCGCCGGCCCGGGACTGTTTGCGTTTCAACGCTATAGGAGCGTTGGAACGCAAACCCGGCCGCGGCAGGTACTTGTACCATCCTTCGGGACCAGACAGAGGCGCCTCGACCCAGAGGAGAGGTCCCGGAGGATGGTACAGGGCCTCTGCTTGTACTGCGGCTCCCCCGACCACCGTGTGGCCCAGTGCCCGGAGGTACGCTAGTAATTTTTTTTTTTTTAATTAAATTTCGAGGTTTTTAATAAATTTAAGTTCAAGTTAAGTTTAAGTTCATTGAGAAAAATATCTAGGAAAAGTTTTATTGTAAAAAAAAAAAGTTTTCGAGAGTTTTATAAGTTTTATTGTGAAAAAAATCTTTGAGTTTTATGTAGTTTTAATTTTTAATTTTTAATAAGTTTTATGTGAGTTTTTTTTTTTTTTTTGAAAAAAAAAAATTAAAAAAAGTTCATTGAGAAATATTTATTTATTGTAAAAAAAAGTTTTCGAGAGTTTTATAAGTTATTGTGAAAAAAATGTTTGAGTTATGTAAAAGTTTTAATTTTTATGTGAGTTTTTTTGTGAAAAAAAAAGGTTTGAAGAAAAAAAAAGTTATTGTAAAAATTGATTTTGAGTTTGAATAAAGTGGTTGAATGCAAATTTGCTTTTGAGTATATATTTTTCTCTTGGGGTACAGGCCTGTATTTAATCTACACTTATAATCATTGTAGGATTAATGGTTCTTTTGAAATGTATATTTGTTGGGTTAAATATTACAAATGTAGTTGAACTGGACCACTGAACCCCGCACACGAAATATTTTCAGTCAGGCACTGCAAGCTAGCCACTGGGGTCCTATCGGCCATTTTGTGCTATACGGCTGAGTGGTCGGATGTTTTTTGGATGGTAATCTTTGGAGATTCTAAGCATTCGGGAGATTAAAGTAAGTAAAAATGAAATGTATAAATGTGTACAGCTCGTTGCACCTTGTTGTTTGTGTTGTGTGCATGTCGACATGCATGTTTATGAACATATATTCAACTTATCACGCTCTTAATGCAACCTGGTCGGTGCTGATGTAGTGTTATCATAGCTCGCTGGCTAATGCTAACGGGGGAAAAAAAGGTAAACCGACGATTTACTGCCCTTTTTATAGCTAATTGTAATTACATGGTTTGTTTTTACTATAAGGGTATTATATCGTTCATGTCGACACACACGCATGATGTGCGCGTGTTTTAAATGGAACGTTTACAATTTCGCGCCCAAAGTTGCTAATGGCTAATGCTAACGCTAGCGTCAGCCATTTTAGCAGATCTATAAGCCTTCAAGGCTAGGCGTCACTGCTGGCTGTGGATTTGTAATGTTGTGCAAAACTGATTGCGCGCCCAAAATGGCTAATGGTATGCTATAGCGTCAGCCATTTTAGCAGATCTATAAGCCTTCAAGGCTAGGCGTCACTGCTGGCTGTGGATTTGTAATGTTGTGCAAAACTGATTGCGCGCCCAAAATGGCTAATGGTATGCTATTGTCACAATTATTTTTGTGGGATTCCGTTTCATTAATGCTGGCATAGCACTATAAGCGCATTTGAGCAGATCTGTCTTTAAGCTTATAAAGCATCATTCTTTGCTGTGTTGTGCAAACCGTGTATCAGAGAAATCTCGTGTCATAGTTGCAACATTGAGGGGTCAGAAACTGAGCGCTCGAGCGCTGCTGTTCGTGCAGTTAGCGTTTCTATCTTTACATAGACCTATTGAAAATGGGGACAAGAATAGGGACAACCGGAGCTTCCAAAACATGGTGCTGCCGTCTTAAATACGCGTTTTCTGTGTGTACGGGTTAAAATGTTAAGGTCCCGGGTTGAGTTTTTTGTTGTTGTGATTCTGTCGATACCATTCCCGTTTGCATTGGTTACTGCTATAGGGGTTTAATCCACTGTTTTTGGACGGCTGCTGCGCAAGATGCCAACCATTACGCATTTTGCGTGTCGGCTACGCATTTTGACCTCTGACTACGCTGCTACGATTAATCACTGCAGCTAGAATACGCAAAGAGCGCAAACCCTCTGTTTTTCCCATGTAGTAGTAGGCGTTGTTGGCGTACGCCAACTCCGTTCACCTCATGGGGCCAGTCCATCTACATAAACGTCTGTTGGATAGTGACATGAATAGTGACGCCCGGAAGTTACTGAATGCATATGGGCTCGCGCGAGTACGTGGACCACGTGACCAGGCTGTTTTCTGACCCCTCGATGTCGCAACTCTTCTACTAGATGGCTCTGCCTTAGACCTTGGTTTCTAGCGACGTGATTGGTCTGCGTCCCCATCGGAAGGGAGGCTTAGCTTAGATAGCACCCAGCTAACAGTGCAGTCGCGTCGGCCGCGGCTCACGGTGATTCGTAGTGCTAATCGCCTGAGTTGTCTCCTATTAAAATATTATTTTACTATATGGCTCTGGCTCGAGCCTCCAGTGGGGTCGTTCATGTTGTCTCGTTATGGCGGCCGCAGCCTCGCGCTGCTCGGCTCCGCTCCGAGGACGAGGAGGTGCTCGAGCATGTTTTTTCCCCCGTGCCTGTGGCCGCCGCCGGTCCCGCGTCGGTCGGTCGCACGGCGGCGGACCGCGTGAGGGAGAGGCTCGAGGAGACTAGGGCCCACTATTTATTCAGTATTTGAGCCACGGACGACCATTAGAGGAGATTTTTTTGGCCCCACAGACCCCAAAAACTAAAGACTTCTTATGCTTTTGTCCACAATAACAGACTGGATTTAGGAAACAAAACAGGCAAACCTACAGATTAAAAAGGACAATTAATGTTCCAGTTGTGTAGACTTGGGCTAATTCAGATGATGAATAGGCTACTTTAACTCTTTGAAAGTGTAAACATGAAACCAAATGGACCCGCAAGGGTCCATTTGGTTTCATATTTAGACAAATATTCATTTCTGTATATCTAATCATAGAGGAGGTGGAAGGGGAAAGAAATAGGCCTAATGGTGGTGGTGGTGGGGGCCAGTTCTTACAACAACTCCAGTCACGTTATGAATGAATATTTTTTTATAAACAAGAGATGAGATGAGAGTTACAGTACAAGTCAAGTACACACTGCAACAAAACTGATAACTGCATGGAGAATTAAGAATGCACTGGTTTAGTTAAGAATACACTTTACAATAGTGACCAACTGATGAATTGAACAGTTGTGCACTGCAACTCAAAGAATCTTAATCCTAATGAAATCAATTGATGCACTGCTGCAATACATTTCAGATATACAGTTGGACCGCATTCCATGAACACTACTATATTATATACCAGGGGTTTTCAACAGGTGGTCCGGGGAGCACCAGCGGTCCTTGAGATGGTTCCAGGTGGTCTCCAGGCTAAATGATGGAAGGTTGGGTAACCAGATGTAACTCTTGAGAGTGTAAACCAAATGGACCCTTGTGGGTTCATTTGGTTTCATTTTGACACTCTCAAGAGTTAAAATATTCATCATCTGAATTAGCACCACTTAATTAAGAAGTTTACACTGTTGTTGGCAAAATACAACCTGTAATTGTGGATAAAATCAAAAGAATTCTTTAATTTTAGGTCTTTGGTGTAAAAAAGGTTGAATGGTTTTCACCATTTATCCACCAATTGATTACATTTTCACACCAAAGACCTAAAATTAGTTAGTTTCTGCTTATTTTTAATGCAAGAATATAATCAATCTGAACAATTAGCCAATGCCATTTCATTTGGCACATTTCACCCACAAATACAGGTTATTTAGAGTCCAGGCAGGACTTAGTTGACAGACACCATTGAGTAAGCAGGGTTTTTTTTTTTTTTTTTTTTTTTCATTTAAATTTGAAAATGGCTATAATTGGGAATTTACCAACGGTGTGAATATTATCACAGGTTTGTGGCGAATAGTAGTGGCATGATGACTTACATTCTATTTCCAGGTGGTTCATATGGCTAAGGCTTTAGCTTCAGCATGAGATATAGCTGGGCCCAGAGACACAGCGACAGGGGCGGATTTAACATGTCCCGCTTGGGGGGGCAAGAGAAAATGGTATGGGGAAAATGGTATGGGGGCGGCTTCATCGCCCGTGTCGCTTCGCGCCACGGGCGATGAAGCCGCCCCCATACCATTTTCGGTTACAGGACTTTTATTAGTCAAATATAAGCATCAGTAATAACATCAGTTGTTGTTGAAGTTGCAACAGACAGAGAGTTTTCCGTTTTCAATGATGAAATGCTGTTGGTTTAGTGGTGCCAAAATTGTAGTTAGTAGCAGTAGTAGTGTTTCAAATCATTTCAAATATAAGCACTTTAATTTGAAATATCTTGGGTTGTTTTGCATCGTGTTTGGGGGGGCAGACTGGGCATTTAGGGGGGCATTGCCCCCCCATGCCCATGCCTAGATCCGCCCCTGCACAGCGATTTGTAAATCTTAACAGTAAATCTGGATAAAAATTCTCAATTGATGCAATGAAAATATTCTAAGTAGCCCGCCGTAAAAAAAAAGAAAAAAAAAAAAGGCTGTATCTGGGGCCCTGGGCAAAGCGGGCACTTGTGTTTGGGGCACACACAAAGGTGTACTCATGAAAGATTCTCAAGGTTGGCAGTTCAGCTTTTGGAGGACAAATGTAGGTCTACAAGGTCATGGCACAGCTTGTAGATCTTCTATTTTTGAAAAGTGAACATTTGTGCTCATTGCTTCTGGGGCGCCCTTAGAACAACATATTTTGAGAGGCAGTGTTGTCAAGATTTCAAGTTGAAATTTGCTTTGCTCATTAGAGGCATATAATTTAGACTCATTAATAAATTGGTGTCATGGTTCGACAATATAATTGGCCCGCTGGCCCCCGACGGTTTCAAACCCCTTCGGACCACCAAATGGCGCCACTCACTGGCCCCCTTGGGCCAGTATAGAAAAATACCTCTTAAAAATAAATTAATAATAAATACAATTTTATTTCACAATATATATATAAAAATCTATGATAGAAGCTAAAATGTGTTCTCTCTCCCTGTGTGTGTGTGTGTGTGTGTGTGTGTGAACAGTTAACTTAAGTCTCAAATATTTATCTTTTACAGATTTGGGATATTGATAATGGATTTTACGGGTAGCCGTTGGACCAAACGGCGACGAATCCATGCCAATGTTGCAGAGCAGTTGCGGATGTTGGAAGAATCAGTTTACGAGGAAAGGGATTTGCAAGACACAATATTAGGCGTGGAAGGGGATTCTGAGGGACAAGAATCAAACGAACGCCAAATACCAGACTTCGAGCAAATACCAGATTTCGAGGAAGTGGATCTGCAAGAGTCAGATTATAGCGAGGGAATTGAGTCCGATTCCGAGGAAAGGCGCCCAATATCAGATTCCGAAGACCAGGAAACTGATGCCGAAATAGTTTATGATGCCTTCGGTGAAGCAACACATTATCAGGCAAATCCAGACATTGTGAAGGGATCTGAACCAGGCAATGAGTTAAAATGTAAATTAGCAGATTGGGCTGTACAACGCAATATTTCCCATAACGCCGTCTCAGAACTATTAACTATTTTACAAGAGTGTGGCCTGGACCTACCCAAAGATTCAAGAACCCTGTTGCATACTCTACGAACCTGTGAGGTCAAAGAGATGGGAAATGGAAGCTACTACTATTTTGGAGTCTTAAATGCAATTGTTTCAGAGCTGTCTTGTGACTCACCTCCTGCAGTAGACACTCTAACCCTCCGTGTAAACATTGATGGCTTGTCCCTCTCCAAAAGCTCTAAAAATGAGTTATGGCCTATCTTGGCAACAATCAAAGAACTTCCGAGATGTAATGTGCTTATCATTGGTTTATATGCAGGCTCCTCCAAGCCTCCCTCTGCTGGTGAATATTTGAAGGACTTTATTCAGGAGCTGAAGTTGTTATCTCGAGATGGTTTACAGTACCATGGAAAACATTACAGTGTCCCTCTGCCAGATGCATTCATCTGTGACGCACCGGCACGTGCTTTCTTAAAATGCATCAAAGGACACACGGGTTACAGTGCCTGTGAGCGCTGTGTTGTGCAGGGGGTGTACCGAGAAGGCAAGGTTGTTTATCCTGATTTAACACAACCACTAAGAACTGATGCAACCTTTGACAGTGGGTGCGATGAAGATCATCATCATGGTGTTTCCCCTTTACAAGAGCTGGGAATAGGGATGGTTTCGAGCTTCGTCCTGGATTACATGCACCTAGTTTGCTTGGGAAATGTTCGGAGACTTATCAGTCTGTGGCTACATGGACCAAAAAAGTGTCGGCTTTTATCTACCACCATCAACGTCATTTCCAGCCACTT
Source organism: Benthosema pterotum (assembly GCA_039105355.1). Classification (NCBI taxonomy): domain Eukaryota; kingdom Metazoa; phylum Chordata; class Actinopteri; order Myctophiformes; family Myctophidae; genus Benthosema; species Benthosema pterotum. The sequence goes on along the minus strand of CM076970.1, from coordinate 49,192,019 downwards.
GGAATCCATCAGGCAACATATTCCGAGCAGTTTTTCACGGAAGCCACGGTCACTTCGTGAATTTAGAATGTGGAAGGCCACTGAATTTAGGCAGTTTTTACTATACACAGGCCCTGTGGTTTTAAAAGGATGCTTACCTAAACGGTGGTACAACAACTTCATGGTTTTGTCTGTAGCCATGAGGATTCTTCTGAGTCCAGCTCTGTGTTCCAAATATTGTGACTACGCAGACAGACTGCTTAAATGCTATGTCAACAACTATGCTAACATATATGGACCAGAGCAGGTAGTCTACAATACCCACTCTCTAATTCACCTGGCTGATGATGCAAGGAGCTTTGGTGCCCTTGACAATGTTTCATGTTTCCCTTTTGAAAACCATCTGGGTACATTAAGTAAGTTGGTTAGAAAACCACAAGACCCTGTTCAACAACTCGTAAGGCGTGTTGGTGAAAAACACAGGCTCTCTCTCGAGGAAAAAGAAACAAAGAATGAGCCACAACAGCCACATGTATGCGGTCCGACTCTACCACATGTACCAGCTCGTATGCAGTACAAGAAGTACAGGCACAGAGGCCAAACGATTTCCTCGTCAGATGGTAGCAACTGTTATAATGTTGGTGGAAGAGTTGTTGTAGTGAAGAACATTGTTGAATTGACATCGGGAGCTATGCATGCTGTGTGTCAGTTTTTCGAGAGTCAAGGGTGCTTTCATGATTACCCCATTGATTCATCCCATGTTGGAATCAAAAGAGTGACACTTCTTTCAGAAGAACTGCATGGCGTGCCAGTGAATGACCTGACAGAAAAACTGATATTGCTTCCTCTGAAAGAGGGGAATGTGGCTTTCAGTCAGTTGCATGACCAGTAACATGTTAACTTTGCAGCATGCCCGGGACATTCCGAGTTGTGGAGTTTGTTGAAGACCTTTCGAGTGATGGACATTGCTTGATGGACATTATACCAACATGTTGGTTCACATCAACGGAAGAGGTGGAGTGCTACTGGCCAGTGGGTGCAGCGCCATCAGCAGTTACGAGACTTGTGCAACATCAAGCACGGCCAGATCCCGAGACATGGCAGACATTCAGTGTGCGTCCACTCGGAAATAGCACAGGTAAGAAAATGTTTTGTGTGCAACTGTGCAATGTATAAGCTTCTACATTATCCCATTGAGACAGTACTACGAAATTGTAGACATGTTGCACATCATTCTTTAGACAAATGAATTATGTAAATGAAGGGAAAAGGCAGTTCTTCGTGCTACACTACAAGCTAATAGATCTTTTATTATTCAACATCTAAAGTATAAAATGATGGTTACAGTGCTTCAACTGAAGTTAATGGGTTCCTTTAAAAATCCTTAATGTTTCCTTCCCATGTTTTTGTGTTGTTTTTGTAAAGGCGTGTATGACAAGGCTCGTAGGATGCTGCAGCAGGCGGAGGCTTCATCGGATCTACAGAGTGACGCAGAAATCCCCCCAAAGCGGATGAAAAGGTAATTGCCTTTATTGGCACACAGACAATATGTGTGTCCGTGCATGCATCCCAGTGTTACACTAACTCTGTAACATTTTAGTTTTTATTTCACTTTAACTGCATTGAATAGAGAGAGAGAGAGGCTAGTTGTTTACAGCAGTGGTTTTCAACCAGACCACCAATGGTCCCTGAGAGTATTCCAGGTAAATGTTGGACAGTTGGTAACCAAATGGACCCTTATATGACCCTAATGGTCTGTAACTCTTGAGCGTAAAATGAAACTCTCAAGACTCAAGATTTAAATTACCGGTATATCTTTACTAATTTTTTTAAAGAATGTACACATTTAGAATATGTAGAACTGTTATTTTGACCCATTGTTTTGCCAGTTATCTCCCCTTAATTGTGGAGAACAAATAGTAGGCTTGAAAAAGATTGAAAACCACTGGTTTAGAGTTTACACTAGATAAAGTAGGAATTCTAAAGTTGACACACCAACAGTTTAAATCATGAGTAGACACTATTTAAAAAAAAAAAAAAAAAAGTTGAGTATGTGAATACCAATAAATTAGGCCTACGACCAATTCACTACCTGCTAACCATTTAAGTGCACAAAATAGTTTGACCATAGTTCCTTAGTTTGTAAGAAAACTATAACATACTAAACTGACAAAGACAGCATACTAGCATGATGATAAAGACATTGACCTAGACCCTGTGTTGAGAACTAATGTTTGTTTACATTTTTGTTTGCGTGTGTGTTCTTAACTGACTGTAGGCCACCGCAAAGGTTGATGGATTCCACATCGAGCGATTCTGAAACGGCTGATGAGGATATGATTCCTCCATCACCTCCTCCCAACCTGAGGCCATCCCAGAGCCACCCACCCGCCAAAAAGCAGAAGACTCACAGGTCACCGGATCGTACGAGCACCGAAAGTATGTAAACAGTCTAAGCAGAACAGTATGTAAACAAAAGAAAAACAATGATGGTATGAGACGTTAAAATGTTTAAATGTACATTTATATCCAGGAAGACCAAGTTCCACAAGATCACCCAGTCCAGAATTGAGTCAGAGCATCCTCCCCGCAACTCCAGCGAGCCGTTCCACTGGGCCTCCAACAAGCCGCCACAGTGGAATCCCATTCTCGAGTGACGCAAGTACATCCAGCCAGAGCCAGCCTACTAGAACCCCAGCATTGAGTCAGAGCGTCCTCCCCCCAACTCCAGTGAGCCGTTCCATGGGGCCTCCAACAAGCCGCAACGGTGGAATCCCAATCTCGAGTGACGCAAGTACATCCAGGCAGAGCCAGCCTAGAACCCCAGCATTGAGCCAGAGTGTCCTCCCCCCAACTCCAGTGAGCCGTTCCATGGGGCCTTCAACCAGCCGCCACAGTGGAATCCCATTCTCGAGTGACGCAAGTACATCCAGCCAGAGCCAGCCTACTAGAACCCCAGCATTGAGTCAGAGCGTCCTCCCCGCAACTCCAGTGAGCCGTCCCACGGGGCCTCCAACAAGCCGCCACAGTGGAACCCCAATCTCGAGTGACGCAGGTGCATCCAGCCACAGTGAGCCTACTACAACCCCTACTGCAGCTTCACAGCCACATGGTGGACAACGTCAGATGTTCACCCACTTGCTGAAGCTCATAGAAGACGTAAAGCTAACACAGAAGATGCATACAAAAATGCTGAACACCCTGCTGAGGAAAAAAGAGGATGTGTCTCTGATGGAGCTGCCAGAGGGTGCAAACCTTCCGCTTCAGACAGAGGAAGAGCTCCAGTCCATGAACACGAAGCTGTGCAACTCGGAGTTCAGGGCGGCAGTTGTAAGTTAAAATAAGCCCCCCCACACACACACACACGTCCCTCTACTCTCCCTACCTGTCAACGGGAGGTAATGACTGAATGCTGTTTCTTTCCTCAGTCATTTTACCTCCTTCCTGTCACTCTAACTACACATCATGCTGCTCACTCGCTTTGCTCATTTACAAGTAGTACAAGTTTGCTCTTGACAGTGAAGTTTTAGTTCTTTGCTACTTTTAAATTGGTTCATGTTTCCAGATTCAGATTCAGATTACTTTATTGATCCCAAACTGGGCAATTCATTGCAACTAAGGTGCTTAGTCATACAAACAGTAAAAAACAGTAGAAATATACAGACATATAACAGACAAATTCATTCGACAGCGGGCAAGTGGATGGACAAGCTCAAAGTGTCCCATAAATATGCAATAAATAAATGTAACAACCTGCATCAAGAAATAAATACCGTGGACCTGCCACCTCTGTGTAACCGGACAACCAGCATAACACACGCAGACAGAATTGGTGTTCATTCTTCGTACTTCCTGTGACTCTAATCATACTCAGGTTGCCATGGTTGCGGATGTTGGAGGGACGACGCTGGACGATGCAGTTAGGAGGATGATGAGTTTCCTGCTGAGCCACCAGTTGTCTCGCCAGTTCAACCTCTTTGGGCGTAATGGAAAGAAGAAGTTTCGAGACCTGGCCCTTTTTGATGTCTTCTATGGTAAATTTGTCTTTTTAATTTCTCATTATAAAAAATACTTGAAACCTTCCTTCGTTCTTATACTCACAACAAATTTAAATGGATACCAGCAATGTCAGTGTTTGGTATTTTTATTCAATTTTGCTATAATAACATGACATGCAACTTTGTTATTCTACAAGAAAACACACTTGCACATTTGGAAATATAAGATTTTTGAGAAAACTGTTAAAATGACTAATTTTGTCCATCGTCCCTTTCTGTTCAGCAAAGATTCATCACTAATGTAGAAGTTACTAGTGCTGTCTGGTTCTACACACTGTCCATTTCATGGAGTACTTGGTTGAGCCAGCTACTAAAATGTCTTTTTGTCATTTCTTTTAGCGGGACTAAAGAACAACAACGCCACCCAGGACGTGAACCTGAGGACAGCAGAGCTGGCTCTTGGGAAGTGGTTCACAGGGGCCCGGGACCGAGGTGGGAACAGGGCGCGCAGAGCGCGTGACACAGCTGAAGACAATGTGGCTGTGGACACTGTGGACACTGTGGTACAGTAGCCTGCCCAATATGGCACTTCATCTTAAAGGGATAGCTCAGATTTTTTAACTTTATTTGTATGAATAATATCATTGATATAGTGGTGTCAACTGCATTAATGGATTGCATGCATTAATTAATGGATGTCCAAAGTCCTGTGGTGGGAGTTCCGCTCTGGTTTTGGTATAATATCAGGTACTTCTGTTCATTTTGTCGGTCTTACTGGGGCCACTCTCTCTACACTCTCGACTCTCTCTTTACACTCTCTCTACTCTCTCTACCTGTCAATGGTCTTGATATTGACCAAAAACGGAGCAGAACTCCCACCATGGGACTCTGACAATAAATGAATACAGTTGACACCACTATATTAATGGACAGTATTTCTGAACTATCCCTTTAAGTTGAAAATGCTGTTTTTTGTTTTGTTTTCCCCCGAGACTGCTGCTTCCCCCGAAAGTTCTAAAAGTTTCCGAGTCTGAAAGTATTCAGACTTGTGTGTTCTGCAATAGATCTGTGGTTCTCTAAGTGGTAGTCCTCGAAAGTTCTGAAGTTTCTTAAAGTTCCAAAATTAAAATTTGTTATGCACTTTTTTACTTGTTATGCACTTGTGGTTCTCAAAGGGGGTCCAGACTTCCTCAACAGTTCTGAATTGCTGCTTCCTCGAAAGTTCTCGAGTGTTCTCTTGAGTGTTCTAAAATTGTCTGCACTTTTTTTTTTTTTTTTTTTTTGAGGTTCTGAAAGTAATGTGTTCTGCACTAGGCTGTTTACAAAAAATGTGAAAGTTTTAAATTTTGTTATGCACTTTGTTATGCAATGCTAATTTTGATAATCTTTTTATGGAAATTAAATGCAATCTTACGAACAAATTCCATCTTTTTATTTTGTCAAACTGTCAAAGATATTGTCTGTATTTTCACCCAGGTAAAACGTAAACTGGCTAAAGTAAACTATAGATGCCTTTTACATTTTAAGTTTTGTTTGCAGTATTTACACAGCTGGTTCATGTCAATTATAGCTAACAAGTTTACATCCCTTCAGGACCAACTTCAATTTGGATCTACTGTACATCGGTCCTGAATTTGGACTTGAAGCCCATTCAGATGCAAGTTCAAGCTCATAGGAACACAGGTGGCACACCCAAGACTCCGAGACAGGGACCAGACTAGGCCTGTGTTAGCTCATCTGGGCTTACATGGGTTTCTGACTGCGTCTTAGGTGGGCGTACCACCTCATACCCAGTCAGAAACCTGTGTTGGCCCAATGGGCTAACACAGGTGGGTCATTAGTGGAACCTGGGTGCAGGGCCCACTTGGAGCCCATAATGGGTCGCCTACATGGGTCCCATATATTTTGCCCAGCTGGAACCCATTTTAACGCCCACTCATATCCCAGTGCTAACCTATATAGGCAAACCCAGGCAGAGACCACATGGTTCCCACATATAATTGCCCATTTGGGTACCACCTCATACCCAGTCAGAAACCTGTGTTAGCCCATATGAGCTAACACGGGTGGGACATTAGTGGAACCTGGGTGCAGGGCCCACCCGGAACCCAGGCCCAGAAGCCCATATCAAAACCAAAGTGGGGCCCACTTGCGCGTGTTTGCTGGGAATGCACTGGACTCAGACATCAGTCCAGCGTCAATGATCTTAAATCGTTTTATTTTAGATCGTTTTTAGTGGAAACATGAATAAAACAGCTCTTATGTGCGGCGCCCTCGTTGAAAACAATGTATTTCCAACTCCAGTTTGTCCCTGTTCTGGCTGCATGAACAGCAGCTCGAGCGCTCCGTTTCTGACCCCTTAATGTCGCAACTATTAGATTCTACTGGATGGCTCTGGTAGCAGCCATAGATATGTAGAATAAAGATAGATGTCTCTCCCGCTCTGCTGGCCAATGGGGAGTGACGTCGTCACGCTGCTGGCCAATGGGGAGTGACGGAGTGACGTCGTCACGTGGCGGCCATCTTGTGAGAGTGTAGCATAACATAACATATAACTTGCTTATTTTTCAACCGCTTTCAAACGGATTGGTTTGTTGTAAACGTCAGAGACGTCCGCATAATGAGAGCCGTTATATGATGATTTTTTTTGGGGGGGGGGGGGGGGGTGGAAAAATAGCCACGCTGATAACGTTCATATGAATGCAATCCGTTTGTAATCCGTCAAGTTTATGTTTAAATGAATAAAATATTATTATTACTAGAGGGCTGTTTGGGGACAGGAGATCTCGGGCCGCCGCGAACTCGGACCGAGCAAAACTGCGGAGATCTCGGCTAGGTGGTGTGGAGAAGTCGGCTAGGTGGTGTGGAGAAGTCGGCTAGGTGGTGTGGAGAAGTCGGCTAGGTGGTGTGGAGAAGTCGGCTAGGTGGTGTGGAGAAGTCGGCTAGGTGGTGTGGAGAAGTCGGCCAGGGGGTGTGGAGAAGTCGGCCCATTAGACATGCATAGGCACCTTTATCACTGCATATCATAGACATGCATAGGCACCATTTTCACTGCATATCAACCATTATCAGGCCATATACCAACCATCATCAAGTCTTTTATGCTTGATATGTCTTGCTGTTGTGACAATAGACATGTATATAGGCACCATTATCACTGCATATCAACCATTATCAAGTCATGACAATAGACATGTATAGGCACCATTATCACTGCATATCAACCATTATCAAGACATATGCATGTTCAATAACACTGGTTTACTCTCAACTAGAGTTGAATAATTAAATGTTTTATCTTTACCAGAGTTGAATAAATACATATTTCACTCTTTACCAGAGTACTTTAAAGTTATTGAAGTAATTCATGTGAATCTATGCTTCAGATTGCAGTAATGTGGCTAAAAGGATACATTCTATGCTTTAGGATACAAAATGTTTGTTTTGACTATAGCAATGGCTAACAGGTTGACACATGCCTGAACTCCCAGAGTTGAATAAATACATATTTCACTCTTTACCAAAGTTAAAGTAATTAGACAATAACACATAGGCTATTTAAAACAGTTTGAAACATTGTGGATGTGTTCTTCCAAACTGCAGCAGGACTAGGGTTGAGGAAAGGAAACGGAACTTTAGACAAGAATAATGTAATAATCACTTTTATACACTTTGAGCTCCCAAGTATAATGTTACATTATACTTAAACATCTGAATTACGTAATTTTCATTTCCCAATTGTGGGAAACAGTACACAGCAAAAATTGGAGAGTTAAAATTTCAGGGTTACATATTTCAGAGTTGATTTCAACTCCCAAAGTGTATTTCAACACCTTTAGAGTTAAATTGGCTTCAGTGTTGGAGTTATTTCATAAAGTTGATCATGTCAGAGTTGTCTGGAGTTCATTTTACTTTAAAGTTATTGAAGCCATTAGCAAGCAATTTCACCTCGGGTCCAAGTGTGAACATACCCTCAGCAATTATCAGTCAGTCACATCACTTTTGCTGGACCAGGGAAACAAAGCAGTCAATTCACTAGATCAACATGACAATTAATCTTCTACATTCTGTTGTAGCCTTAAAAAGTGCACAATAATAAGGATAATGATATACAAGGGCCTAAAACAGCTGACACTAGCTCACTAAGTAACTAACTATTCCACAGACATGGGCCGACCTCTCCACTCCCCCGGCCCGACCTCTCCACAGCCGCGGCCCGACCTCTCCACTCCCCCGGCCCGACCTCTCCACAGCCGCGGCCCGACCTCTCCACTCCCCCGGCCCGACCTCTCCACAGCCGCGGCCCGACCTCTCCATAGCCGCGGCCCGACCTCTCCACACGATTCGGGCCGACTTCGCGGCGGGCCGACTTCTCGTGCGACCGGCTGTTTATGCCGCCTGAATAGGGACAAACGGTTTCAATGAACGTGATATTATTTTCAGTCAAATCAAGCGGCACACTGCCTTTTAAATTCATCATAATCATAAAATTCAACTGGATTCAAACAGCCCCTGTGGTTATTTGAGCTGTGCTTTTTTTTCTCTTTCATTTTCATGAATCCATCTGATAAATGCTGCCATGTTTACATTTAAACCTGCAGGTTTAGAATTAAGCCCTTATTGGTACTTAAATCAAAGTTTAAAGTTGTGGTGCAACAGGTTTGACATAAATAAATCCACAATTAAAAAACAAAAGCCAAGATTAAAAGGATGGTTTAAAACTAAACCGGATTAGTGAAATCTAGGTTTAAAGTTTGGTGCAACCGAAATTATAGATGATCCTTGATTTAAACCAGATTAGGGTTTAATCCTTCTTGGTGCAAATGACCCTAGTGTTTTGTTTCATTAGCACAATCACCAAATAGATTTCAGCTGTTCACTATAGAATCACAGCCATTTATAAATCAGTTACCAATGTGTCTGCTGATCATGACAGATTTTCTTTCAGGAGAACAGGGTGTAAAGCCCCATTTGCATTATAATGGGCGATTAGTGCCCGCAAATCACCCATTATACTGTAACTACAGTGAGTCTCTTTGTTTTCATAAGTTCTTAGTCATGTTTTCAATGGGTGGGCCAGCTCTCTATTTGGGTGGGCCGCGGCCCACCCCAACCCACCCGTAGCTACGCCCCTGTTCAGAACAGCTGTGTATGGGAAATGCCCAGATGGACAGCGCATCGAGTGTGGTGCTTAATGTGAGCTATTGTGTGATAAACTCATAAAAACGCATGACTTATATAGCAAATTAAAATATACTTGGATATACTTGGACCACAGTTGGGATTATTGCAATTGGGTGAGCTGTGAGCATGGCCTGAGAGTTTTAGATTGAAATCTTAACAGAGAATCTCTGCAGCGTTTCTCGAAGGTAAGAGCAGAGCAGTAGCGCCAACTCCGTTCTCTTTAAGTGGCCAGTCCAAGGATGGCTCTTCTACATAGACCTCTATTGAGGATTGGGACAATAAATAGGGACAACATGCTGCTCAAACAGCTCTCGAGCGCTCAGTTTCTGACGCCTCAATGTCGCAGCTTTGACACTTGATGTCTTTGTACGTCTGCCTAATAATAATAATACGCTGCTCTTTTTTTTAGATCAAACTAAAGTGGCATTAGCTCATCTCCCTTCACCAATGCAATACTGTTGAAAGCAGCATCATGACAAGTGAGTAATATTAGTAGAAGTAACTGTAATATTATTACTGTTTTCTAGGAGGAGGTGTCGTTACACTACTCGTTAGCTAGGGTGACCATATTCTAAAAGTACAAAACCAGGACACCTTAGCGGGGGGGGGGGGGGGGGGGGTCCCACGGGTCACACACACACAAAAATAACTTCAATTACAAATTATTTCTGTTTTATTTAAATGCATTTATTCAAAAAGTCAAAAGTGCTTTACAATGTGCTTTTCAAAGAAAGAAATAATGTCAATCAACTTCTCTCAGACATAACTCTGAACAGCAACACTGAAACTCAGCCTCAATTTCAAACAACAAAAACTAACCAAAATTTATATTTTGGTTAGTTTTTGGTACATTTTACTACAGTTACTTTCTAAGTTGTTAATATACAAGAGGATTTTTTGTTAGATATTTTATTTTCATTTTTCCAGAAGACAATTGTTAACCTTTTTCAATAGCCTACAACAGACATTGTTGCATTCATGTCTGAAATTGAGGCTGAGTTTCAGTGTTGCTGTTCAGAGTTATGTCTGAGAGAAGTTGATTGACATTATTTCTTTCTTTGTAAAGCACATTGTAAAGCACTTTTGACTTTTTGAATGAATGCATTTAAATAAAACAGAAATAATTTGTAATTATTTCTGTTTCCCCCCAAGGTGTCCTGGTTTTGTACTTTTAGTATGGTCACCCTATCTTTCCCTGGTTTCACGAAATATTCAGATATCGAACAGGTGCTACTATCGCCTCGAACAGCTTTTTTGTGTTTTTCTGTGTCAATGTGGAATTTTAGGTCCCTTGCACCACTATTGCAGAGCGAAACATATGTGCCTGCTTTGCAAACAGTGCAGGGCCTCACTTTTGTCTCGCCCCGGTCTGAATACAGGGATTTTTTTCTGTAACTCGTCTGTAAACGTGCACTTGCGCTTGGGCATGGTGGTGGAGACTGACAACCACGCTGTCTAGTGTCTACTAACTGACTGACGAAGGCTGCCTGCTGCTGCTCCTGCACTGACTCTGCTTAGGGCTGATGTCATCGTGCGCAGCGCTAGGGGGACGTTCGGAAATACCACACCGGAGCGCACTCGCCTATTAGTTTTCATTGCTCAGTGTACTCAGTGCGCAATTTCCGAACGTGCCCTAGTGCCTGTCGATTTACTGGTCCGATGTAAGCAAAGGCGTGTCGGAAAGGAACTGAATGAAAGTAATTTTACAAAAACCGGGACATTTCCTCAATTTCTAAAAATAAACCGGGACACCCGGGACAGGACGTGAAATACGGACATGTCCCGGGAAATACGGACTTATGGTCGGTCTATCGTTAGCTGAAAAAGTATTAATATTACCGGTTGCTCGTTACTTGTTACACCCAACTCTGCTAATGATACAACACAGAGCCTTCGAGCACTTTAATATAAAATGCAGTAATGCACCTTAAAAGGTAAAGTACAGTATTGGTCCAAAAAGGATTTAAAGGAGTAATGCAGATGGGAGTGACAAAGAGTGATAGAGTTAAAAGGGAGTTTATTTGTGATGTGTTGAAGAACAGAATGACAGAAGCCACTAGTGTTTATTATATTTTGTTTTGATATCGGATGTAACTGGACTGTTTTATATGAACAAAAGAAAATGTGAAATGTATATGGAATGTAATGTGTCTAGATATACAGTCAGAAAAATAACAGTATTGTTAAAATATAAAGTATTATTAATATGCTGAATAAAAATAAACAAAAACAGCATTAGGGAATTCATGAAGGTTATTGTAGACTGTGAATAAAAACATACAGAGGAAACAGTGAAAACACACTACCAATGCTTTGCTCACTCCATCAATTTAACATCTATCTCTTTCTCTTTCATTAACGAAAAAACACAAAACTGATGGACAAAAACAACAAATCTACTGTTTAAATTGCAGTGAAACAAATAATAGGTTTGAGAAGCTCAGACAGTGAGAACGATTGTATGTGTAAATAAAAATGTACTACTAAAATGATTTAAATACAGCTCACTCAACATGTTAAGCTACTTGCAATGAGTCACCCAATCGATCTAGAATCAGCATGCTCATATGCAGTATATGTAATGTGTTGATAATAGCTTAGATAATATATAATAAATGATTGCTTGAAAAAGTATGCTACATTTATGTAAGTGTGTTTTCTGGTGCACCTCTTCTAAAGAAGCTCTTGTCACACTAAACAGACACGTCTTCAAGGCTGAGCATGAGAGAAGTGTTGTTCACATTGATCCATGTGCTTTCTATCTAGTGTGGATTTTCTGGTGTCTTTTAAGGTGGCTCATATCGGAGAAATGTTTTCCACACTGATCACATCCATAAGGTTTCTCTCCTGTGTGAATTCTCTGGTGTTTTTTAAGGTGGTCCATTCGAGAGAAGTGTTGTCCACATTGATCACATCCATAGGGTTTCTCTCCTGTGTGAATTCTCTGGTGTTTTTTAAGGCTGGACATTAGAGAGAAGTGTTGTCCACAGTGTTCACATCCATAGGGTTTCTCTCCTGTGTGGACTTTCTGGTGTGATTTAAGGCTGGACATTACAGAGAAGTGTTGTCCACAGTGTTCACATCCATAGGGTTTCTCTCCGGTATGGACTTTCTGGTGTTTTTTAAGGTGGCCCACCTGAGAGAAGTGTCTTCCACACTGATCACATCCATATGGTTTCTCACCTGTGTGAATTCGCTTGTGTATTTTAAGGCTGGACAAGTCAGAGAAGTGTTGTCCACACTGATCACACTCATATGGTTTCTCGCCATTGTGAACTTTCTTGTGATGTTTAAGGCTGTCCATCAGAGAGAAGTGTTTTCCACACTGGTCACATCCATAGGGTTTCTCTCCTGTGTGAATTCTCTGGTGTTTTTTAAGGCTGGACAAGTCAGAGAAGCGTCGCCCACACTGATCACATCCATAGGGTTTCTCTCCTGTATGGACTTGCTGGTGTCTTTTAAGGCTGCCCATCCGAGAGAAGTGTTGTCCACAATGATCACATCCATAGGGTCTCTCTCCTGTATGAACTCTTTGGTGTGTTTTAAGTGTACACAAGTCAGAGAAGTGTTGTCCACACTGGTCACATCCATAGGGTTTCTCACCTGTGTGAATTCTCTTGTGTGATTTAAGGTGTCCCATTTTAGAGAAGTGTTGTCCACACTGATCACATCCATAGGGTTTCTCTCCTGTGTGAACTTTCTTGTGATGTTTAAGGCTGGACAATTGAGAGAAGTGTTTTCCACACTGGTCACATCCATAGGGTTTCTCTCCTGTGTGAATTCTCTGGTGTTTTTTAAGGCTGGACAATTGAGAGAAGTGATGTCCACACTGATCACATCCATAGGGTCTCTCTCCTGTATGAACTCTTTGGTGTCTTTTAAGTGTACGCGAGTCAGTGAAGTGTGTTCCACACTGATCACATCCATAGGGTTTCTCTCCTGTATGAACTCTCTGGTGTCTTTTAAGTGTGGACATTGTAGGGAAGCGTTTTCTACACTGATCACAACAGTGGTCTTTTTGTTCAGCCAAACTTCTTTGTTCATTCACCTCTGGTAGAACAGTGAAGTCAGTCTGATGATGCAGCACTGAATTGGAAACAAAGACAAGAGAAATGTCATAAGGTATTTATAAGTCAGCAAACACACTCAACAGTTTACCAGCCGTTCAACATTTCCCATAGAGATGATAAAAACGATTAACTCTTTGACAGATTAGCAGAAAAGCTAGGCTTCCCATTAGGCTCAATAGTAACAAAATAATTTATGGAAAATCCTCTGTTGTGAATTTGTGCAAATGAATGAGATCCAAAGACAGTGTAAGGTGTCTACTTAAAAAAAAAAAAAAGAGTTGATGATGCGTTTCAGTTTTTTTAAAATACGTTTGAGAAAACAGCCTGTATTTTCACATTGCACTGTTTCCAGGACTCATTCAGAAACAAATGCATTTAATAAAATTATATCATTTATCAATTAAAGTTGTAAAGTGTGTGAGTTGTTTTCTGGGGTTTGTAGTGCAACCACGACTTAAAACGACTTCATGAGGTGGTTTGAAAGAGTTAACGCGCTTATTAATAAAACAAAAAAAATAAAATGTCTTCTGGAGTGATAAAAAGACAACAGTATAATCGATCACTCCAAAAGTCGTGGTAAATCTGTTACAGAGTCAACAACTCACACTGCATGACCTTGACCTCCTTCCCCAAGGGCATCCACAGGCCCTTGGTGGGAGCGTGGGCCAGGAAGTCCCGAGCGTCCTCGTTCCCTGGGTCAGCAGGGATGCAGTCCTCTGGCTTCTCATTGTTCTCCTACAACAACAATACACACAAACAGGGATGTAGTCCTCTGACTTCTCATTGTTCTCCTACAACAACAATACACACAAACAAATAGGGATGTAGTCCTCTGGCTTCTCATTGTTCTCCTACAACAACAATACACACAAACAGGGATGCAGTCCTCTGGCTTCTCATCCTTCTCCTACAACAACAATACACACAAACAAACAGGGATGCAGTCCTCTGGCTTCTCATTGTTCTCCTACAACAACAATACACACAAACAAACAGGGATGTAGTCCTCTGACTTCTCATTGTTCTCCTACAACAACAATACACACAAACAGGGATGCAGTCCTCTGGCTTCTCATTGTTCTCTTACAACAACAATACACACAAACAAACAAACAGGGATGTAGTCCTCTGGCTTCTCATTGTTCTCCTACAACAACAATACACACAAACAAACAGGGATGTAGTCCTCTGGCTTCTCATTGTTCTCCTACAACAACAATACACACAAACAAACAGGGATGCAGTCCTCTGGCTTCTCATTGTTCTCCTACAACAACAATGCACACAAACAAACAGGGATGCAGTCCTCTGGCTTCTCATTGTTCTCTTACAACAACAATACACACAAACAAACAAACAGGGATGTAGTCCTCTGGCTTCTCATTGTTCTCCTACAACAACAATACACACAAACAAACAGGGATGTAGTCCTCTGGCTTCTCATTGTTCTCCTACAACAACAATACACACAAACAAACAGGGATGCAGTCCTCTGGCTTCTCATTGTTCTCCTACAACAACAATGCACACAAACAAACAGGGATGCAGTCCTCTGGCTTCTCATTGTTCTCCTACAACAACAATTCACAGAAACAGGGATGCAGTCTTCTGGCTTCTCATACTTCTCCTACAACAGGGATGTCAAACTCAAATACACGGTGGGCCAAAATACAACAATTAGTGCAAGTCAAGGGCCTGAGCCGGCGGACTGTGTTTGAACACACAGGGCGCCGGTTTACAAGGATGTCCAGGAACACGGCAAATGTAATTTTCCTTAAAATATCATGGGTCCATAATAGCAAGATAACTGCAAAGATGAAACTGCATGCATTTAAAACTACATGATTAAAGCTCAGTTTCCTGTTCTATGATCCTCACCAAGCTCTGCTTTTATAGTAAAATGAGAAAGTAAGTCAATTGAGTTGAGAAAGTAAAACAATTGTTCCATTCATGCTGTGTGCAATACACCAGAGGAGCAGTTCTAATATCATCCTGCGGGCCAAAGATAGTTCACTTGCGGGCCTGTTTTGTCCCCCGGGCCTTGCGTTTGACATATGTGTCCTACACCAACACCACCACACAAACAGACGTCACACTTCTTTACTACTCTCTCCTAGCGCTTCACAATTAATCAAAATCGAATCGAAATT
Organism: Benthosema pterotum; assembly: GCA_039105355.1. Classification (NCBI taxonomy): domain Eukaryota; kingdom Metazoa; phylum Chordata; class Actinopteri; order Myctophiformes; family Myctophidae; genus Benthosema; species Benthosema pterotum. The sequence continues at coordinate 49,176,638 of CM076970.1, read as the reverse complement.
GATGTTTCAGAATTTGGACAAGGTAAATACAATGAAAATCAGAAACGTTTTAGCACGGTTCCCCTTTCCTAGCACATTTACGGTAGAACTGTGTCACACTGGCTCACGGACTACATTACTGTTAAAGGTGTTCTGTTATATAAGAAAAGAAATATGCAGTGTGTTCTGCTGTTTAATTTAAGACAAGGTAGATAGGAGAAAATATTTCTACTCGAATGTTAATTAAAACAAAGAAAAGTGAGGTTTGCACTTCATCCATCATCTTGTTCAGTAAGAACCAGCCTATTCTTTGCTGCAGGGAGGAGAAATAAATAAAAACATATTTAAAATAAGTAATTGACTTTTTTTCTAGTTTTGGTTGAAAACCACTGAATGAATGTAGAAAAACCTCCAAGTGTGTTCTTTCACTACATACCTTTATGAGTCCAGGAGGAGGCTTCTCATAGCTGGAGGAAAAGACACAAGTATTACAGTATTACACATCATGAGTTATAATGTATAAACAGAGGTTTTTTCATGCAAATGAAGCCCTTGGAATTGAATGTTATCATGAAACTCAACAGTCTACAAATGACTTCACATTGGATAACCTATAATTAGCAACATCACCGCAGCAAAATTTGACTCATATCTTGGAGCGGTCATGATTTGTTGATTTTGACCACCCTGACACAACCAGCCATCCTCCGTTATTGATTCAGCATCTGAGCCACCCTCTGTGGCTCACATGCTCAATAAATAGTGGGCCCTGGTGGTGCCAAAAAGGTTGAAAACCACTGTCTCAATGAAATGTACAAGTTGGCCACCATTGTAAACAAGTCAGTGAAATCTTAACTAGTGTGTCCAAACCGTTTTTAAGATAGTTGTACTTGAATTGTACTGTAAGGGCTCCATTTTCGTCACCACTAAACCCCTTATCCCTTAACTTCTTTCTTTTTAAAACTATTAAAAAATATAATTTTTCAATAGTTTTAATGGCCAGTCTCCAAGTGCACTATCTGTCAATAGATTGGCATGTTGAACTATTCCAAAGAGTTTTTCAAAAATAGTGAAACAATGATAAGGGGTTTAGGATGGTAGCGAAAATGGAGCCCTAATTCTCCAAGCTGTTTTGAGCAGTGTACTGTGTATTTGACTTGTACTGTAGGTGTCATTTCTGTTAATTCTGTTAGTTAATTCATTCATTCAAGCCAGTAGTTTTCGGCCGTTTTGATACCAGGGCCCACTATTTATTCAGAATTTGAGCCACGGAGGAGACCATTTGATGACATTTTATCCTCACAGACCCCAAAACTAAAGATTTCTTTTGCTTTTGTCCAAAATACCTAGCCCTGCATGTCTTTGAATCCTGTCCAGGATTACAAAGCCATGCATTGGGTTGCATCACTTGCTGTAACATTTAACTGTGGTCGCTCTTTGCGTGCTAATCATTCAATGTGCACTCACCCATTAAACGATTCCAAAGACGTGTGGTCTCATATAGTCCTCTACTTTCATATCCATGTCAAAGTTGTGGCGGAAAACGTTTACTTAGTCAAATATCTCCACTTTTCACGAGACGAACACAGACATCTCTCCCTTCGGACAAAGGGGATCATAATACCGGCCGCACCTGATCGCTGCAAACGTCATCACCACCTGCCAATTGTGTTCCCCAAACTTTTCGTGGTGATGACGTTTGCAGCGATCAGGTGCGGCCGGTATTATGATCCCCTTTGTCCGAAGGGAGAGATGTCTGTGTTCGTCTCGTGAAAAGTGGAGATATTTGACTAAGTAAACGTTTTCCGCCACAACTTTGACATGGATATGAAAGTAGAGGACTATATGAGACCACACGTCTTTGGAATCGTTTAATGGGTGAGTGCACATTGAATGATTAGCACGCAAAGAGCGACCACAGTTAAATGTTACAGCAAGTCATGCAGGGTAAAGCATGGCTTTTATATCCTGAACAGGATTAAAAGGCATGCAGGGCTACAAAATACCAGGCTGGAACAAAACAATCAAACATGACCATTAATCTTCTACATTCTCTAGTTGTGTAAACTTGGGATATTTCATGTGATGAATATTTTAACTCTTGAGAGTGTAAACATGAAACCAAATGGTTTCATGTTTACACTCTCAAGAGTTAGAACATTCATCATATCCATGTAAATTAGCCCAAAGTCTACACAACTACAGCATGTAGAAGAATGTTTTTGACCACTGTTTTGCCTGGAATTGTAGACAAAAACTAAAGAAAGCTTTAGTTTGTGGTCTGAGAGGGGTGAAACTATCATCAAATAGTGGTCCGTGGCTCAAATGCAGAATGCATAGTCGGCCCTGGTATGAAAAAAAGGCTGAAAACCTCTGGGTGCTTCAGTTTCTACAGTAAAGTGTTGGACTCACAAGGTCTCCAGATGCTTCAGTTTCTGCAGTTTCTTGTGTCTTCGTTTCTTCCTCTCCGACATGTTCTTGGTTGTATTCAATTTAATTTAACAGACTGTGTTGTCGTTTAATATCGCTTTGTTTTTGTTATTCTGCTGCAGGAGGAGAAATGAACGTGTGACATGCTAACTGTGTCATTGAGCTCGAGTCAGAGTCGAGTCAGAGTCATTAGGGACGGAGTCCGAGTCGAGTCTCGAGTCGCATTTTGCCAACTCGAGTCGGAAAAGAGTCCGAGTCTTCAACTCGAGTCGCCATCTCTGGCATGAGCTCTTTTGGATTTAATATTGAGTATATGAGGGCTTATAGCTCCAGTGGCTTAATTGACGATACTGTGCAAACAGACTGGCATCACGTAATTAGTTCAGAACAGCTGTGTATGGGAAATCCCCAGATAGACAGTGCATCGAGTGTGGCGCTTAATGTGAGCTATTGTGTGATAAACTCATAAAAACGCATGACTTATATAGCAAATGAAAATATACTTGGATATACTTGGACCACAGTTGGGATTATTGCAATCGGGTGAGCTGTGAGCATGGCCTGAGAGTTTTTAGATTGAAATCTTAACAGAGAATCTCTGTGGCGTTTCTCGAAGGTAAGAGCAGAGCAGTAGCGCCAACTCCGTTCTCTTTAAGTAGCCAGTCCAAGGATGGCTCTTCTACATAGACCTCTATTGAGGATCGGGACAATAAATAGGGACAACAGCTCTCGAGCGCTCAGTTTCAGACGCCTCAATGTTGCAGTTTTGACACTAGATGTCTTTGTACGTCTGCCTAATATTAATAAGCTGCTCTTTTTTTTTTTTTTAGATCAAACTAAAGTGGCATTAGCTCATCTCCCTTCACCATCGCAATACTGTTGAAAACAGCAGCATGACGAGTGAGTAATATTAGTAGAAGTAACTGTAATATTATTACTGTTTTCTAGGAGGAGGTGTCGTTACACTACTCGTTAGCTGAAAAAGTATTAATATTACCTGTTGCTCGTTACTTGTTACACCCAGCCCTGCTAATGATACAACGCAGCGCCTTCATGCACTTTAATATAAAATGCAGTAATGCACTTTAAAAGGTAAAGTACAGTATTGGTCCAAAAAGGATTTAAAGGAGTAATGCAGATGGGAGTGACAAAGAGTGATAGAGTTAAAATGGAGTTTATTTGTGATGTGTTGAAGAACAGAATGACAGAAGCCACTAGTGTTTATTATATTTTGTTTTGATATTGGATGTAACTGGACTGTTTCATATGAACAAAAGAAAATGTGAAATGTATATGGAATGTAATGTGTCTAGATATACAGTAAGAAAAATAACAGTTTTGTTAAAATATAAAGTATCATTAATATACTGAATAAAAATAAACAAAAACAGCATTAGGGAATTCATGAAGGTTATTGTAGACTGTGAATAAAAACATACAGAGGAAACAGTGAAAAGACACTACCAATGCTTTGCTCACTCCATCAATTTAACATCTATCTCTTTCTCTTTCATTAACGAAAAAACACAAAACTGATGGACAAAAACAACAAATCTACTGTTTTAATTGCTGTGAAACAGTGAGAACAATTGTATATGTAAATAAAAATGTACTACTAAAATCATTTAAATACAGCTCACTCAACATGTTAAGCTACTTGCAATGAGTCACCCAATCGATCTAGAATCAGCATGCTCATATGCAGTATATGTAATGTGTTTAAAACAGCTTAGATAATAGCTTAGATAATATATAATAAATGATTGCTTGAAAAGGTATGCTACATTTATGTAAGTGTATTTTCTGGTGCACCTCTTCTAAAGAAGCTCTTGTCACACTAAACAGACACGTCTTCAAGGCTGAGCATGAGAGAAGTGTTGTTCACAGTGATCCATGTGCTTTCTATCTAGTGTGGATTTTCTGGTGTCTTTTAAGGTGGCTCATCCTAGAGAAATGTTGTCCACACTGATCACATCCATAAGGTTTCTCTCCCGTGTGAATTCTCTGGTGTTTTTTAAGGTGTTCCATTCGAGAGAAGTGTTGTCCACACTGATCACATCCATAGGGTTTCTCTCCTGTGTGAATTCTCTGGTGTTTTTTAAGGTTGGACATTACAGAGAAGTGTTGTCCACAGTGTTCACATCCATAGGGTTTCTCTCCTGTGTGGACTTTCTGGTGTGATTTAAGGCTGGACAATACAGAGAAGTGTTGTCCACACTGATCACATCCATAGGGTTTCTCTCCGGTATGGACTTTCTGGTGTTTTTTAAGGTGGCCCACCTGAGAGAAGTGTCTTCCACACTGATCACATCCATATGGTTTCTCACCTGTGTGAATTCGCTTGTGTATTTTAAGGCTGGACAAGTCAGAGAAGTGTTGTCCACACTGATCACACTCATATGGTTTCTCGCCATTGTGAACTTTCTTGTGATGTTTAAGGCTGTCCATCAGAGAGAAGTGTTTTCCACACTGGTCACATCCATAGGGTTTCTCTCCTGTGTGAATTCTCTGGTGTTTTTTAAGGCTGGACAAGTCAGAGAAGCGTCGCCCACACTGATCACATCCATAGGGTTTCTCTCCTGTATGGACTTGCTGGTGTCTTTTAAGGCTGCCCATCCGAGAGAAGTGTTGTCCACAATGATCACATCCGTAGGGTCTCTCTCCTGTATGAACTCTTTGGTGTGTTTTAAGTGTACACAAGTCAGAGAAGTGTTGTCCACACTGGTCACATCCATAGGGTTTCTCACCTGTGTGAATTCTCTTGTGTGATTTAAGGTGTCCCATTTTAGAGAAGTGTTGTCCACACTGATCACATCCATAGGGTTTCTCTCCTGTGTGAACTTTCTTGTGATGTTTAAGGCTGGACAATTGAGAGAAGTGTTTTCCACACTGGTCACATCCATAGGGTTTCTCTCCTGTGTGAATTCTCTGGTGTTTTTTAAGGCTGGACAATTGAGAGAAGTGATGTCCACACTGATCACATCCATAGGGTCTCTCTCCTGTATGAACTCTTTGGTGTCTTTTAAGTGTACGCGAGTCAGTGAAGTGTGTTCCACACTGATCACATCCATAGGGTTTCTCTCCTGTATGAACTCTCTGGTGTCTTTTAAGTGTGGACATTGTAGGGAAGCGTTTTCTACACTGATCACAACAGTGGTCTTTTTGTTCAGCCAAACTTCTTTGTTCATTCACCTCTGGTAGAACAGTGAAGTCAGTCTGATGATGCAGCACTGAATTGGAAACAAAGACAAGAGAAATGTCATAAGGTATTTATAAGTCAGCAAACACACTCAACAGTTTACCAGCCGTTCAACATTTCCCATAGAGATGATAAAAACGATTAACTCTTTGACAGATTAGCAGAAAAGCTAGGCTTCCCATTAGGCTCAATAGTAACAAAATAATTTATGGAAAATCCTCTGTTGTGAATTTGTGCAAATGAATGAGATCCAAAGACAGTGTAAGGTGTCTACTTAAAAAAAAAAAAAAAGAGTTGATGATGCGTTTCAGTTTTTTTAAAATACATTTGAGAAAACAGCCTGTATTTTCACATTGCACTGTTTCCAGGACTCATTCAGAAACAAATGCATTTAATAAAATTATATCATTTATCAATTAAAGTTGTAAAGTGTGTGAGTTGTTTTCTGGGGTTTGTAGTGCAACCACGACTTAAAACGACTTCATGAGGTGGTTTGAAAGAGTTAACGCGCTTATTAATAATACAAAAAAAATGAAATGTCTTCTGGAGTGATAAAAAGACAACAGTATAATCGATCACTCCAAAAGTCGTGGTAAATCTGTTACAGAGTCAACAACTCACACTGCATGACCTTGACCTCCTTCCCCAAGGGCATCCACAGGCCCTTGGTGGGAGCGTGGGCCAGGAAGTCCCGAGCGTCCTCGTTCCCTGGGTCAGCAGGGATGCAGTCCTCTGGCTTCTCATTGTTCTCCTACAACAACAATACACACAAACAGGGATGTAGTCCTCTGACTTCTCATTGTTCTCCTACAACAACAATACACACAAACAAACAGGGATGTAGTCCTCTGGCTTCTCATTGTTCTCCTACAACAACAATACACACAAACAGGGATGCAGTCCTCTGGCTTCTCATCCTTCTCCTACAACAACAATACACACAAACAAACAGGGATGCAGTCCTCTGGCTTCTCATTGTTCTCCTACAACAACAATACACACAAACAAACAGGGATGTAGTCCTCTGACTTCTCATTGTTCTCCTACAACAACAATACACACAAACAGGGATGCAGTCCTCTGGCTTCTCATTGTTCTCTTACAACAACAATACACACAAACAAACAAACAGGGATGTAGTCCTCTGGCTTCTCATTGTTCTCCTACAACAACAATACACACAAACAAACAGGGATGTAGTCCTCTGGCTTCTCATTGTTCTCCTACAACAACAATACACACAAACAAACAGGGATGCAGTCCTCTGGCTTCTCATTGTTCTCCTACAACAACAATGCACACAAACAAACAGGGATGCAGTCCTCTGGCTTCTCATTGTTCTCCTACAACAACAATTCACAGAAACAGGGATGCAGTCTTCTGGCTTCTCATACTTCTCCTACAACAGGGATGTCAAACTCAAATACACGGTGGGCCAAAATACAACAATTAGTGCAAGTCAAGGGCCTGAGCCGGCGGACTGTGTTTGAACACACAGGGCGCCGGTTTACAAGGATGTCCAGGAACACGGCAAATGTAATTTTCCTTAAAATATCATGGGTCCCATAATAGCAAGATAACTGCAAAGATGAAACTGCATGCATTTAAAACTACATGATTAAAGCTCAGTTTCCTGTTCTATGATCCTCACCAAGCTCTGCTTTTATAGTAAAATGAGAAAGTAAGTCAATTGAGTTGAGAAAGTAAAACAATTGTTCCATTCATGCTGTGTGCAATACACCAGAGGAGCAGTTCTAATATCATCCTGCGGGCCAAAGATAGTTCACTTGCGGGCCTGTTTTGTCCCCGGGCCTTGCGTTTGACATATGTGTCCTACACCAACACCACCACACAAACAGACGTCACACTTCTTTACTACTCTCTCCTAGCGCTTCACAATTAATCAAAATCGAATCGAAATTGATGTTTCAGAATTTGGACAAGGTAAATACAATGAAAATCAGAAACGTTTTAGCACGGTTCCCCCTTTCCTAGCACATTTACGGTAGAACTGTGTCACACTGGCTCACGGACTACATTACTGTTAAAAGTGTTCTGTTATATAAGAAAAGAAATATGCAGTGTGTTCTGCTGTTTAATTTAAGACAAGGTAGATAGGAGAAAATATTTCTACTCGAATGTTAATTAAAACAAAGAAAAGTGAGGTTTGCACTTCATCCATCATCTTGTTCAATAAGAACCAGCCTATTCTCTGCTGGAGGGAGGAGAATCAAATGAAAACATATTTAAAATAAATAATTGACTTTTTTTCTAGTTTTGGTTGAAAACCACTGAATGAATGTAGAAAAACCTCCAAGTGTGTTCTTTCACTACATACCTTTATGAGTCCAGGAGGAGGCTTCTCATAGCTGGAGGAAAAGACACAAGTATTACAGTATTACACATCATGAGTTATAATGTATAAACAGAGGTTTTTTCATGCAAATGAAGCCCTTGGAATTGAATGTTATCATGAAACTCAACAGTCTACAAATGACTTCACATTGGATAACCTATAATTAGCTACATCACTGCAGCAAAATTTGACCCATATCTTGGAGCGGTCATGATTTGTTGACTTTGACCACCCTGACACAACCAGCCATCCTCCGTTATTCATTCAGCATCTGAGCCACCCTCCGTGGCTCACATGCTCAATAAATAGTGGGCCCTGGTGGTGCCAAAAAGGTTGAAAACCACTGTCTCAATGAAATGTACAAGTTGGCCACCATTGTAAACAAGTCAGTGAAATCTTCACTAGTGTGTCCAACCCGTTCTTATATTGTACTGTAAGGGCTCCATTTTCGTCACCACTAAACCCCTTATCCCTTAACTTCTTTCTTTTTAAAACTATTAAAAAATATAATTTTTCAATAGTTTTAATGGCCAGTCTCCAAGTGCACTATCTGTCAATAGATTGGCATGTTGAACTATTCCAAAGAGTTTTTCAAAATAGTGAAACAATGATAAGGGGTTTAGGATGGTAGCGAAAATGGAGCCCTAATTCTCCAAGCTATTTTGAGCAGTGTAGGCCTACTGTGTATTTGACTTGTACTGTAGGTCTCATTTCTGTTAATTCTGTTAGTTAATTCATTCATTCAAGCCAGTAGTTTTCGGCCGTTTTGATACCAGGGCCCACTATTTATTCAGAATTTGAGCCACGGAGGAGACCATTTGATGACATTTTATCCTCACAGACCCCAAAACTAAAAATTTATTTTGCTTTTGTCCAAAATACCAGGCTGGAACAAAAACAGTCAAACATACAGATAAAAATGACCATTAATCTTCTACATTCTCTAGTTGTGTAGACTTGGGATACTTCATGTGATGAATATTTTAACTCTTGAGAGTGAACACTCTCAAGAGTTAGAACATTAATCATATCCATGTAAATTAGCCCAAAGTCTACACAACTACAGCATGTAGAAGAATGTTTTTTGACCACTGTTTTGCCTGGAATTGTAGACCAAAACGGGGACCGGAGATCTTGGCCCGCCGCGAACTCGGACCGAGCAAAAGTGCGGAGATCTCGGCTAGGTGGTGTGGAGAAGTCGGCTAGGTGGTGTGGAGAAGTCGGCTAGGTGGTGTGGAGAAGTCGGCTAGGTGGTGTGGAGAAGTCGGCCAGGGGGTGTGGAGAAGTCGGCCAGGGGCTCTGGAGAGGTCGGCCCAGGCCATATAGCCTACCAACCACCATCAAGCCATTTATGCTTGATATTTCTTGCTGTTGTGACAATAGACATGCAGAGGCACCATTATCACTGCATATCAACCATTATCAAGCCATATGCATGTTCAATGGACATGCATACCAACACTTATCACTGCATACCAAGCCATTATCCTTGATATTGGCGTGATATTGCCCTGCCCAGGCCATATACCCTTGATATTGCTTGCTGAGAAACAAAACAGTCAAACATACATACATAAGAAATGTCGTTTATTGAGGAAACAGTTTACAATTTCAACATTCCCATTCTCTAGTTGTGTAGACTTGCGTAGAAATTGCACAAGCAATACTTAGCGTTTGCTTCATTTAATTACTGTACTTCAAGGCATATGCACATTCATTTAATTGATGTAAACATTACTATAGTGTGTGATTTGATGCATTTACATTGTATTTAAGGTGGACAAAAAGTAAGTAAATAACTGTAACCTACTGTATGTAAAGTATATTAACTAACCATATTGCTGGGTTGTTCATTTACCCCAAACTATGATTGAAATTAACCATATTGCTGGCTTACATATAAACCATATATACTTTGTTTATTTACCCCAGACTATGATTGAAATTAACCATATTGCTGGCTTACATATAACCCATACATACTTTGTTTATTTACCCCAAACTATGATTGAAATACATACACTAATAATTAAATGTTGAAGTTGAAGTTGTTGTTGAAGTTGAATAAGTAAATGAATAACATGCATATCAGCCATTATCAAGCAATTTCACCTCGGGTCCAAGTGTGAACATGACATATCAGCAATTATCAGTCAATCACTTCACTTTTGCTCACTTTTGCTGGACCAGGTAAACAAAGCAGTCAAAACATTCACTAGATCAACATGACAATTAATCTTCTACATTCTGTTGTGTAGCCTTAAAAAGTGCACAATAATAAGGATAATAATATACAAGGGCCTAAAACAACTGACACTAGCTCACTGACTAAGTAACTAACTATTCCACAGACATGGGCCGACCTCTCCACAGCCCCGGCCCGACCTCTCCACAGCCGCGGCCGACCTCTCCACAGCCGCGGCCCGACCTCTCCACAGCCGCGGCCCGACCTCTCCACACGATTCGGGCCGACTTCGCGGCGGCCCGACTTCTCGTGCGACCGACAAAAACTAAAGAAAGCTTTAGTTTGTGGTCTGAGAGGGGTGAAACTATCATCAAATAGTGGTCCGTGGCTCAAATGCAGAATGCATAGTGGGTCCTGGTATGAAAAAAAGGCTGAAAACCTCTGGGTGTTTCAGTTTCTACAGTAAAGTGTTGGACTCACAAGGTCTCCAGATGTTTCAGTTTCTACAGTAAAGTGTTGGACTCACAAGGTCTCCAGATGCTTCAGTTTCTGCAGTTTCTTGTGTCTTCGTTTCTTCCTCTCCGACATGTTCTTGGTTGTATTCAATTTAATTTAACAGACTGTGTTGTCGTTTAATATCGGTTTGTTTTTGTTATTCTGCTGCAGGAGGAGAAATGAACGTGTGACATGCTAACTGTGCTAACTACTAGTAGTAGCCAGAGACAGAGGTACGACAACTCCGTCCACTTCATGGGGCCAGTCCAATGGAGGCTCTTCTACATAGGCTTGAATAGACAATGGGGACAACAAATAGGGACAAGTCCTGGACCTGAAGTAGACAGAAATGCACTGGACTCAGGCAACAGCCCAGCACTAATGATCTTAAATAGTTTTATTTTAGATCGTTTTTAGTAACAGTACAACATAAACACAATTGTACAGTCAGTAACATTACTGTACAATAACATTGACATGTTGAAAACATGCATAAAACAGCTCTTATGTGCGGCGCCTCGTTGAAAACAATGCGCTCCGTTTCTGACCCCTTAATGTCGCAACTATTAGATTCTACTGGATGGCTCTCGTTACGCTGCTGGCCAATGGGGAGTGACGTCGTCACGCTGCTGGCCAATGGGGAGTGACGTCGTCACGTGGCGGCCATCTTGTGAGAGTGTAGCATAACATTGTGTCTACCTTTTTAAATGACGATAACTTGCTTATTTTTCAACCGATTTTCAAACGGATTGGTTTGTTGTAAATGTCAGAGACGTCTGCATAATGAGAGCCGTTATATGATGATGATGATTTGGGGGGAAATGGAAAAAATAGCCACGTTGATAACGTTCATATGAATGCAATGAATGCAAATCCGTCAAGTTTTTGTTTGGGCTGCCATAGAGCATACTGCATTTAGTCCTCTCACAAGATGGCCGCCATGAACGACGTCAGAGGCTCCGCCCTAAGTCATCTAGCTTTATATATCCCAGATCCCAAGAGGCCAATGACCAAGAGGGTCGTACTTACGTTGCTTCCTGACTCTTGAAGAAGGAGGCGGGTACAATATTAGGAGACGGGAAGTATGCTGGAGTCTATTCATTTCCAATGGTAGAATGAATGTGAACACAACTTATGATCCATTCCTTAACTCCATGGATACTGGACTAAATACTGGACCCGATCATCAAAAGGCATATAATATTTACAGCATATTCATAGTAAAATGGCTTCTATTAGCTAAACAGAACAGAAGAAATTTCACTTTGCTATGAATTATTCTTTATCCCACCGCCCAACTCTCGCGAGATTTGTTAGGAGTCAGGAAGAGTCTCTTTGTAATCTGCAGTTTCACATACGACAGATAGGGGGCTCTGATCTAAACCACTACTACTTAGGAGACCATTTGTAGGCTTTGTAGTCCATGTCATTTATATAGAGATGCCCAGTGACGTCACCACCCCGGTTCCGGAAGTCTATTCCCCATTCATTTTTCTCATAGACTTTTCGAAAATAATTTATATCAAGACGATTACGCCGCGGCCAAAGCCAACTCGGCTCGTGACAAATCATGACAATAAACACAACATCGTCATATAATATATAACTCGGAAGAAGTAGAAAACGGCATGATACAAGGCTTTTTGTTTCATTTTTCATCTTAGAAATTAAATTATTGTCCCAAAAGTTTGTGTGTGTCATCATGATTCGTCACGACGCGAGTTGGCTTTTTCCGTGGCGTAATCGTCTTGATATAAATTATTTTCGAAAAGTCTATGAGAAAAATGAATTGGGAAAAGACTTCCGGAACCGGGGCGGTGACGTCACTGCGCATCTCTATAGTTGCGCCAATGGGAGTATGGCCATCTTTATAAATAGAGTATCTTTGATATATCTTTGGTAGCAGCCTTCCTTCCAAAGCCATAGAGCTGCACAGTCCCGCCCCTTTCATGACGTTGCCCGTGTTCCAGAAATAGAATCCTCTTAGACTTTTGGAAAAAATGGTTAATATTTTACGCAATAAATTGCGCCGCAGACAAAGCCAACACACAATATTATCGTGCAATATATAATTAGAAAAAAACGGCAGGATACAATACAACGTTTTTCACGACAAAAACTAAAGATTTATTTTGTTTTTCTGAGCAATTAATTCCGGGAAACAAAAGAGTCAAACATACAGATCAAAATGACCATTAATCTTGTAGGGTTGGGCTAAGTCAGATGGTGAAGTGTAAACATGAAACCAATGGACCCGCAAGGGTCCATTTGGTTTCATGTTTATGCATCTGGTTAACCAACTTTCCATTGGGGTTCCAGGGGGCCAAAGGGTTCCAGGGGGCACCTGAAACTAGGGGTGTGCTGAAATATTGCTATCGTGATAATATCGTATACTTCCTCACGCAATATGTATCGTATATTCTATAGCAAATATCGTGATATTTGCTGAGGAATAATTCCGGGAGGAAAAACGGGTTGCAAGACTAAAATGTTAAATGACTTCTATAGCTGCTCCCCCCCCCAAAACCCAAACACAAGATAAAAACAAAAAGCCCGGTATGAGAATCAGTTGAGATAGGCACAAGCGAAGATTAATAACTGAGGATATATATTAGTAAGTTCTGATTTTTACCTTCTAGTTTTTTATTCATTCATTTATTGTTTTTAGTTTTTGTTTTTCAGCTGCAGTTACAGTATCCTGATATATCGTTGATGAATTTCCTGCAATATATTGATATATCGCAAATATCACAATATATCAAATATCATGATATATTCATTATCAAAGGCCTGATATTGCCACCTATATCGTATCGTGAGGGACCAATACTGTCCCAGGCCTACCTGAAACCCTTTCAAGGACCACTGGTTGGCTCTATGCAAAAATATAGAAATGTGAGATTGTAGGCCCCTAAGCTTCATATTTGATGTAACTAAACGTAATGATACATTGATGACACAACTACATCCTAAGCATGCATCAAACTAATAATTACATATAAACACATCTTTTTTGTTCCAATTACTCAAACAAAATGGCCAAGATGACAATGTTCAGAATATAAGAGCAGATGACCTACATGGAAGCCTTTTGATGTGTAACAACTTTAAAGACAAATAAAGGTGCATTTGCCAGTGTTTCGTATATCATACAATCAGGAACTAGCATGTTGTAGAAATACCCTGTGTTTACTATTTGTTTTTGATGTATTTATTGTTTTAACATCATGTTTTGCTTCTTATAATACAGTGTACTGAGATATGTGTGACGTAAAGAGCAGAAAGAAATGTGGCATTGTAGCATGAACATAATGAGGACCAGGTATGTTGAAAAGTGATACAATCTATTACCTTACAATATTATCTGGCAACACCTTCTGAATTACTGACAATTGTGACTATTAGAGTGTTGTAAATAAATAAATAAATAGTACTATCTAGCTTTTGTCGAATATAAGGTTCAATTCCAGCTGCAGCAATATGGTGACACCTCTGTTGTACAAGTGTTTTCTGAAATGACAAAATTACCACTTCACTAAACTGGAATTTAATATGTTGTGCATATCTATTTTATTTATTAACAGATTCTGTACATCTAGTTACATTATGCCCGGGTGATACGATTCCCTATACTATAACTATTCCACTCCATTCACATAATATAGGACTACTCTACATGCACTCTACTTATCATACTAATAGGAGCATGTGCAAATGAGTTGGCCATTCAGCAATATGGTTACACAGACACACCCTAACCCAGTATCACCTGTCCATTAACAATGGGACAAACATCTCTCAAAACATCCCACAACATTCACAGCCATTTTTATCACATGCAAATGAAAATTGGTACTATGCAAAATGTAGGCAATGCAAGACCTAATCATTCCCTGATGTGTCTTGAAAAATACACCAAAAGTCATGGACACTGTCTTTTCTTACGCCACAGTTCATGATGCATAATAAACTACTGAGTAAAGTATAAGTAAAGACAGTGTGCTGGTGTCATGATCACAGAAGAGATTTTTTAAAAATATATATATTTACCAGTATCTTTCCTTTTACAATCAGCCTGTGTGGTAACTCCACTACAAACAGGCCAGTAGGTGGCAGTCTAGGGCAGTAGGTAAACCTGTGTATGTACAGTGGGTTGTGTCTGCAGTGTATGCAATCAGTTTTGAATGCATGCAGTTTCATCTTTGCATTTATCTTAAGGGGTTAAGGCATATTCATGATTTTAAAAGGTACATTACTATTGCTGTTTTCCAGGAACTCCTCATAAACCAATGCCATGTGTTGAAACACAGAACTGTAACTCAGGCCCTCGATTTGAACCAATTGTTCTATGTTGGCCTGTTGTGTATTTACTTTGACATCCCTGACCTAATGATCAGTGTTGGGGAATATTACTTAGGAAAGTAATAGATTACTTATTACCTCTTTAGAAAAGTAATAACATTACACTACTTATTACTTGGATGCAAAAGTAATGTGTAGTATTTTACATACTACTTTTTTTTTAAATATTACTTTTGCCCCCAGATCCCTGGAAAAAGGAAAGTAGCTACAACTACACAATCTGTCAGCTTCTTTTAGAGCTGAATCTAATTGTTTTGAATATGGATAATAATAATAAGAGTAACAAGAGTCACGAATCAGCCAATAATGTTGTGTCAATTGGGTGACTGTAGCTCTCTGGTGGAGCTGTTGCCCCCACCACCCGACTACGGATAAGCAGGTGAAGATGGATGGAAGTATTTTGATAGATAGTTGAATACAGACATCCCACCCTAGAAAAATACTAAGATATATTAATCATTCATATGCCACGCATGATTAACATAGCCTACCAGATGACATAGTCGCAGTAGGCTGTTATTTCAGTCAGTAGGATTGTTATTTGCTTACAGTTCCTGTCTGTCAACTATGTTTCAATGAAAAATTAAAAGGTATGATAAACATACATGGGCATGAGCTCTTTTGGATTTAATATTGAGTATATGAGGGCTTATAGCTCCAGTGGCTTAATTGACGATACTGTGCAAACAGACTGGCATCACGTAATTAGTTCAGAACAGCTGTGTCTGGGAAATCCCCAGATAGACAGCGCATCGAGTGTGGCGCTTAATGTGAGCTATTGTGTGATAAACTCATAAAAACGCATGACTTATATAGCAAATGAAAATACTTGGACCCCAGTTGGAATTATTGCTATCTATCGGGTGAGCATGGCCTAGCTGGGAGTTTTTAGATTGAAATCTTAACAGAGAATCTCCGCGGCGTTTCTCGAAGGTAAGAGCAGAGCAGTAGCGCCAACTCCGTTCTCTTTAAGTGGCCAGTCCAAGGGTGGCTCTTCTACATAGACCTCTATTGAGGATTAGGACAATAAATAGGGACAACATGCTGCTCAAACAGCTCTCGAGCGCTCAGTTTCTGACGCCTCAATGTCGCAGCTTTGACACTAGATGTCTTTGTACGTCTGCCTAATAATAATACGCTGCTCTCTTTTTTTTTAGATGAAACTAAAGTGGCATTAGCTCATCTCCCTTCACCAACGCAATACTGTTGAAAGCAGCATCATGACAAGTGAGTAATATTAGCAGAAGTAACTGTAATAATATTATTACTGTTTTCTAGGAGGTAGTGTCGTTACACTACTCGTTAGCTGAAAAAGTATTAATATTACCTGTTGCTTGTTACTTGTTACACCCAACCCTGCTAATGATACAACACAGCGCCTTCGAGCACTTTAATATAAAATGCAGTAATGCACCTTAAAAGGCAAGTACCTTAAAAGGTAAAGTACAGTATTGGTCCAAAAAGGATTTAAAGGAGTAATGCAGATGGGAGTGACAAAGGGTGATAGAGTTAAAAGGGAGTTTATTTGTGATGTGTTGAAGAACAGAATGACAGAAGCCACTAGTGTTTATTATATTTTGTTTTGATATTGGATGTAACTGGACTGTTTCATATGAACAAAAGAAACTTTGAAATGTATATGGAATGTAATGTGTCTAGATATACAGTAAGAAAAATAACAGTTTTGTTAAAATATAAAGTATCATTAATATACTGAATAAAAATAAACAAAAACAGCATTAGAGAATTCATGAAGGTTATTGTAGACTGTGAATAAAAACATACAGAGGAAACAGTGAAAAGACAATTTAACATCCATCTCTTTCTCTTTCATTAACGAAAAAACACAAAACTGATGGACAAAAAACAAATCTACTGTTTTAATTGCTGTGAAACAAAGAATAGGTTTGAGAAGCTCAGACAGTGAGAACGATTGTATGTGTAAATAAAAATGTACTACTAAAATGATTTAAATACAGCTCACTCAACATGTTAAGCTACTTGCAATGAGTCACCCAATCGATCTAGAATCACCATGCTCATATACGGTATATGTAATGTGTTTAAAACAGCTTAGATAATATATAATAAACGATTGCTTGAAAAAGTATGCTACATTTATGTAAGTGTGTTTTCTGGTGCACCTCTTCTAAAGAAGCTCTTGTCACACTAAACAGACACGTCTTCAAGGCTGAGCATGAGAGAAGTGTTGTTCACATTGATCCATGTGCTTTCTATCTAGTGTGGATTTTCTGGTGTCTTTTAAGGTGGCTCATATCGGAGAAATGTTTTCCACACTGATCACATCCATAAGGTTTCTCTCCTGTGTGAATTCTCTGGTGTTTTTTAAGGTGGTCCATTCGAGAGAAGTGTTGTCCACATTGATCACATCCATAGGGTTTCTCTCCTGTGTGAATTCTCTGGTGTTTTTTAAGGCTGGACATTAGAGAGAAGTGTTGTCCACAGTGTTCACATCCATAGGGTTTCTCTCCTGTGTGGACTTTCTGGTGTGATTTAAGGCTGGACAATACAGAGAAGTGTTGTCCACACTGATCACATCCATAGGGTTTCTCTCCGGTATGGACTTTCTGGTGTTTTTTAAGGCTGCTCATCTGAGAGAAGTGTTGTCCACACTGATCACATCCATAGGGTTTCTCTCCTGTGTGAATTCTCTGGTGTTTTTTAAGGCTGGACATTACAGAGAAGTGTTGTCCACAGTGTTCACATCCATAGGGTTTCTCTCCTGTGTGGACTTTCTGGTGTGATTTGAGGCTGGACAAGTCAGAGAAGTGTAGTCCACACTGATCACATCCATAGGGTTTCTCTCCGGTATGGACTTTCTGGTGTCTTTTAAGGTTGCCCACCTGAGAGAAGTGTTCTCCACACTGATCACATCCATATGGTTTCTCTCCATTGTGAACTTTCTTGTGATGTTTAAGGCTGCTCATCTGAGAGAAGTGTTTTCCACACTGGTCACATCCATAGGGTTTCTCACCTGTGTGAATTCGCTTGTGTATTTTAAGGCTGGACAAGTGAGAGAAGTGTTGTCCACACTGATCACACTCATATGGTTTCTCTCCATTGTGAACTTTCTTGTGATGTTTAAGGCTGCTCATCTGAGAGAAGTGTTTTCCACACTGGTCACATCCATAGGGTTTCTCTCCTGTGTGAATTCTCTGGTGTTTTTGAAGGCTGGACAAGTCAGAGAAGCGTCGCCCGCACTGATCACATCCATAGGGTTTGTCTCCGGTATGGACTTTCTGGTGTCTTTTAAGGTTGGACAAAACAGAGAAGTGTTGTCCACACTGATCACATCCATAGGGTTTCTCTCCTGTGTGAATTCTCTGGTGTGTTTTAAGTCTACCCAAGTCAGAGAAGTGTGTTCCACATTGATCACATCCATAGGGTTTCTCTCCGGTATGGACTTTCTGGTGTCTTTTAAGGTTGCCCACCCCAGAGAAGTGTTGTCCACAATGATCACATCCATAGGGTTTCTCTCCTGTATGAACTCTTTGGTGTGTTTTAAGTGTACACAAGTCAGAGAAGTGTGTTCCACAATGATCACATCCATAAGGTTTCTCTCCTGTGTGAACTCTCTGGTGTTTTTTAAGGCCGGACAAGTCAGAGAAGTGTTTTCCACACTGATCACATCCATAGGGTTTCTCTCCTGTGTGAATTCTCTGGTGTGTTTTAAGGTGTTCCATTTGAGAGAAGTGTTGTCCACACTGATCACATCCATAGGGTTTCTCTCCTGTGTGAATTCTCTGGTGTGCCTTAAGGTTTGACATTCGAGAGAAGTGTTGTCCACACTGATCACATCCATAAGGTTTCTCTCCTGTGTGAATTCTCTTGTGTGTTTTAAGTGTGGACATTGCAGTGAAGCGTTTTCCACACTGATCACAGCTGTGGTCTTTTTGTTTAGCCAACCTTCTTTGTTCATTCACCTCTGGTAGAACAGTGAAGTCAGTCTGATGATGCAGCACTGAATTGGAAACAAAGACAAGAGAAATGTCATAAGCGATTTATAAGTCAGCAAACACACTCAACAGTTCACCAGCCATTCAACAGTTCCCTTAGAGATGATAAAAAATATTAACTCTTAGACAGATTAGCAGAAAAGCTAGGCTTCCCATTAGGCTCAATAGTAACAAAATAATTTATGGAAAATCCTCTGTTGTTAATTTGTGCAAATTAATGAGATCCAAAGACAGTGTAAGGTGTCTACTTGATGATGATGCGTTTCAGTTTTTTTTTTAAATACATTTGAGAAAACCTGTAAAAAAGAAAAGCCTGTATTTTCACATTGCACTGTTTCCAGGACTCATTCAGAAACAAATGCATTTAAAGTTATATCATTTATCAATTAAAGTTGTAAAGTGTGTGAGTTGTTTTCTGGAGTTTGTAGTGCAATCACGACTTAAAACGACTCCATGAGGTGGTGTCCAATGAGTTAACAAGCTCATTAATAAAAACAACAAAATAAAATGACTTCCGGAGTGATAAAAAGACAACAGAATAACAGGGATTAAAGTGGAAAAAAA
Source organism: Benthosema pterotum (assembly GCA_039105355.1). Lineage (NCBI taxonomy): Eukaryota > Metazoa > Chordata > Actinopteri > Myctophiformes > Myctophidae > Benthosema > Benthosema pterotum. Next base: position 49,157,091 of record CM076970.1, on the reverse strand, counting down.
AAATCCAAAGACGGAAAATGTTTCAGGAAAATGTTTCAGTCAGGGGGGGGGGGGCAGCCTGCACGTTTCTTTTTTTACGTTCGCAACGTAGCCTACCTTGTCACACCTGTTGATAACATGTAGGCCTAATACATTTATTTTTGGTATAGCCTATTGTCAGCAACATCTTCTGTTTTTCTTGCAGCAGCAGCTCTACCCAGGGCGGGATTTAGCCAGCCCTACTAGGGTGAGCTGGAAAAAAGGCAGGGTGGGCAACTCCAAAGTTTCTCCCATATGAAGCAGTGGTTTTCAATCTTTTCGACACCAGGGCCAACTATTTATTCGACATTTGAGCCACAGACCACCATTTGAGGACATTTTAGCCCCACAGACCCCAAAACTATAAAGATTTCTTGCTTGCTTTTGATTGCTTTTGTCCACAATTCCAGGCTGGATTTGGGGGAAAACAGTCAAACATACTAAAATGACCATTAATCTTCTACATTCTCTAGTTGTGTAGACTTGGGCTACATTTAGCTGGGGACCATCTCTCAACCACTGGTGGTCCCTGGACCGCTGATGAAAACCACTGATATAACCTTTCATTGGTGGGCAAGATGCGCATTTGGGTGGACACTGCCCACCCCTGTCCCCGTCTAGATCCTGCCCTGGCTCTACCCGTTCGGTATCAGTGTTCCCACCGTGGTTAGCTTTCATGCGGTTCACAGTGGACATGGATACTAATCATACTTTGTCGCATTTAAGTTTTGCGACCAGTTCATTCATCGTGTTGCTCAAAGAGCAAACATTAAAAAACGTTATTACCGGCAAAGGATGTAGGCTGCCGTGTCTCCTTAATCTGGCTCGCACTCCTCCTCTTGACTCTCTTTTCTTAATTTTATTCCATTTTCGCGTCCCGCTGTTCTTAAGTTCTGAATACTTGGCCAGTGAATCCAAAACACAACAGACACGCATGGTTTGTCTGAGTGCCTGAGCGATAACACGGCCAGGCAATAAAGTGACATCCCGGCGTTAAACTTCATATTGCCACAAAAAGAAAGCGGGTGTAATCCCGTAAAACGACATTACCGTAATTTCCGGGTTATAAAGCGCACCTGAATATAGGCCGCATCAGCCAAATTTAGCGAAAAAATTGTGTACATATACAAGACGCACTGGCCTATTAGCCGCGGGTGTTTTAATGCTTGATTACCATATGTAAGGGTATTCCTGATCGCGCTGCTGCTGCTGCTGCTGCTGCCGCCAGCCTTTCTAAACCCATTCGTGGATGTTTTGACACTTTTCCACGCAGTCAGGATCCACTGACAGACTTGAGAAAAAGTTGCTTTCAGCATGTTGCTCGCGCTGGTGGTCCGCGCGATGGCGCCGCTGTCCGTGGAGCTCATGGCGTCTCCGCCGCGCTGGCGTTCCTCACGTTGGTCCGCCGTCTAACCATTGATTCATTGATCCCAAGGCTACGTGCAGCAGATAGATTTCCTTATTTTTCAACCAGCTCGACTGACTTTAGCTGCGTTATATGTACTTCTTCGTTTGCTTTCCATGATGCATTTAGTAGTGTCTGTCTTAGCGAACTGCCTGTGCCCTGTCCCCCTACATTTCCTGCTCGGGCCGGCTTAAAGTTGGTGTCATACCGTGCATTTAGACTTAGAACGCCCTATAGTGTTTGTTAGCCGTAAACATCCATACATTGGCCGCACCGCTGAATAAGCCGCTGGGTCCAAAGCACGGGGAAAAAGTTGCGGCTTATAAGCCGGAAAGTACGGTAAACATATAAAATAACAGACAAGGCAGACAGATAGGCTGAGTCAGCAGCGGAGCCAGACCATAGAGTAGAGCCAGACCCGGAAAGTTATGACATCTCCGTTCACTTCCTGGAAACATTAATGGCGTCTGCTCTACATAGACTTCTATTGGGCAATGGGGACGGCCATCTATGTTTGTCACAGTTCAGATCGAGCAGCTCGACCGCTCAGTTTTTGACCCTTCAATGTCGCAACTCTTCAAGTTACACACCCACTCACTCAACAGACACTTGATTAGCCTACCAGCGGCACCGGTGCAGCTTGACTTGCATGGAGCGGAGGTCACAAATCTATTTTCCTAGGGATGATGCATTGTAGTTTGGAGATCACTTGACTTGCAAGTCAAGTATAATGGTCCGTTTTGGTTTTGCGTTTGGTCATGTCATTAACTAACATCGCGGCCGTGGGCAAACCCTCCCCTTTTAGATTTTTTTTTTGCCAAATGGCGTGGATCTTATGAAGCCCCTGGGGAATCCTCCCCAGTACGGAAATCCGTACCCCGTACGGAGAACTTTAATCCCTGGAATAATCAATCACTCCAAAAGTCGTGGTAAATCCGTTAGAGTCAACAACTCACACTGCATGACCTTGACCTCCTTCCCCAAGGGCATCCACAGGCCCTTGGTGGGAGCGTGGGCCAGGAAGTCCCGAGCGTCCTCGTTCCCCGGGTCAGCAGGGATGCAGTCCTCTGGCTTCTCATTGTTCTCCTACAACAACAATACACACAAACAGGGATGCAGTCCTCTGGCTTCTCATTGTTCTCCTACAACAACAATACACACAAACAGGGATGCAGTCCTCTGGCTTCTCATTGTTCTCCTACAACAACAATACACACACACAAACAAACAGGGATGCAGTCTTCTGGCTCCTCATCGTTCTCCTACAACAGGTATGTCAAACTCAAATACACGGTGGGCCAAAATACAACAATTAGTGCAAGTCAAGGGCCTGAGCCGGCGGACTGTGTTTGAACACACAGGGCCCCGGTTTACAAGGATGTCCAGGAAAACGGCAAATGTAATTTTCCTTAAAATATCATGGGTCCCATAATAGCAAGATAACTGCAAAGATGAAACTGCATGCATTCAAAACTGCATCATGAAAGCTCAGTTTCCTGTTCTATGATCCTCACCAAGCACTGCTTTCATAGTAAAATGAGAAAGTAAGTCAATTGAGTTGAGAAAGTAAAACAATTGTTCTATTCATGGCGTGTGCAATACACCAGAGGAGCAGTTCTAATATCATCCTGCGGGCCAAAGATAGTTCCCTTGCGGGCCTGTTTTGTCCCCCGGGCCTTGAGTTTGACATATGTGTCCTACACCAACACCACCACACAAACAGACGTCACACTTCTTTACTACTCTCTCCTAGCGCTTCACAATTAATCAAAATCGAATCGAAATTGATGTTCCAGAATTTGAACAAGGTAAAAACTATGAAAATCAGAAACGTTTTAGCACGGTTCCCCCTTTCCTAGCACATTTACGGTAGAACTGTGTCACACTGGCTCATGGACTACCTTACTGTAAAAAGTGTTCTGTTAAATAAGAAAAGAAAAATGCAATGTGTTCTGCTGTTTTTTTTTTTTTTTATATAATTTATCCCATGATTTTGTAACCCATTTTTTTTCACCCAGTGCCAATTCCTAATGTGATCCTGGGCTCTACACATCCTCCGCCAACCTGGGGAGGCAGTGGACTGGCCTCATGCTTCCTTCAATGCATGAGGAGTCCAAGCTGCCTTCTTTTCACCTGACAGGGGGGAGTTTCCCTGGTTGGACGTAGCGCGTGGAAGGAACACGTTATTCCAACCAGTTCCTGTCCCCTCCATCAGGCGCCCCGGCTGGCCAGGGGGAGGCAGTTTAGAGCCCAGGATTACTGCATGTTTTTGTGAGGGTATCTACCCTAGGGGACACGAGGAGAACATGCAAACTCCACACAGAAAGGCCCTTTTATCAACCCCGCCTCGGGTATGGGCACTGATGACGCGGAGGAGCAGACACGCCGCCAGCACCCACAGCAGCGCCCCTAGCGGGAATCAAACCCAGGACCTTCTAGCTGTGAGGCGACAGCACTAACCACTGTGCCACCGTGCCCCCATGTGTTTTGCTGTTTACTTTAAGACAAGGTAGATAGGAGAAAAGATTTCTACTTGAATGTTAATTAAAAGAAAGAAAAGTGAGGTTTGCACTTCATCCATCATCTTGTTCAATCACCAGCCTATTCTCTGGAGGGAGGAGACTCAAATAAAAACATATTTAAAATAAATAATTGACTTTTTTCGAGTTTTGGTTGAAAACCACTGAATGAATGTAGAAAAACCTCCAAGTGTGTTCTTTCACTACATACCTTTATGAGTCCAGGAGGAGGCTTCTCATAGCTGGAGGAAAAGACACAAGTATTACAGTATTACACATCAGTTATAATGTATAAACAGAGTTTTTTTTTTCATGCAAATAAAGCCCTTGGAATTGAATGTTATTATCATGAAACTCAACAGTCTACAAATTACTTCACATTGGATAACCTATAATTACAACAACAAATCCGATTTAGTTGGGACGTTGTGTAAAATGTAAATAAAAACAGAATGCATTGATTTGCAAATCGTTTTCAATCTCTATTCAGTTGAATACACCACAAAGACAATATATTTAATGTTCAAACTGATAAACTTTATTGTTTTTTGAAATTATACAATCTTTTGTAAATTGAGCCCTGCAACACGTACCAAAAAAGTTGGGACGGTGGCAACAAAAGACTGGGAAAGGTCATGAATGCACAAATAACGCCTGTTTGGAACATTCCACAGGTAAACAGGTTAATCTTAAACAGTTTAATATCGTGATTGGGTATAACAGGACCATCCCAGTCGTTCACAATCAAAGATGGGGCGAGGTTCACCACTTTGTGAACAATTCTGTGAGAAAATCATCCAACGGTTTAAAAACAATGTTTCTCAACATTCAATTGCAAGGAATTTGGTGATTTCATCATCTACAGTCCATAATATAATCAAAACGTTCAAAGAATCTGAAGAACTTGCTATACTAAAGCGACAAGGCTGAAAACCAACACAGAATACTTGTGACCTTTGATCCCTCAGGTGGCTCTGCATTAAAAACTGACGTCATTGTGTAAAGGATATTACTGTGAGGACTCAGGAACACTCAGAAAACCATTGTCAGTTTACATAATTTGTCGCTACACCTGCGAGTGCAAGTTAAAACTCTACCATGCAAAGCAAAGCCATACATCAGAAAGGTTGGTTTGAAAAAACAACTAGTAGTAGTAGGCTATAAAACATTGTAAAATGAAACGGTCGCACGAGAGTCGGCCCGAATCGTGTGGAGAGCTCGGGCCGCGGCTGTGGAGAGCTCGGGCCGCGGCTGTGGAGAGCTCGGGCCGCGGCTGTGGAGAGCTCGGGCCGCGGCTGTGGAGAGCTCGGGCCGGGGGAGTGGAGAGGTCGGCCCATGTCTGTGAATTTGGGATAGGCCTACTAAATTAGTCAGCTTTCTTTGTGTATCTGGCTAAAAGCAATGCTGACCTTTGTCAAAAACTTGTGTCCAGGACAGTAACTATGTTCAACTCTTAAATGTGAAATCAACTCTTCAAGAGTGAAATATGTATTTATGCAACTCTGGTAAATGTTTAAGTATAATGTAACATACCTGCTGCAGTTTGGAAGAACACATCCACAATGTTTCAAACTGTTTTAAATATGTGTTATTGTCTAATTACTTTAACTCTGGTAAAAAAAAAAAATATATATATATATATATATATATATATATATATATATATATATATATATATATATATATATATATATATATATATATATGTGTGTGTTATTGTTTAATTACTTTAACTCTGGTAAAGAGTGAAATATGTATTTATGCAACTCTGGTAAATGTTTAAGTATAATGTAACATTATACCTGCTGCAGTTTGGAAGAACACAAACTGTTTTAAATATGTGTTATTGTCTAATTTCTTTAACTCTGGTAAAGAGTGAAATATGTATTTATGCAACTCTGGTAAATGTTTAAGTATAATGTAACATTATACCTGCTGCAGTTTGGAAGAACACATCCACAATGTTTCAAACTGTTTTAAATATGTGTTATTGTCTAATTACTTTAACTCTGGTAAAAAAGTGAAACATGAGTGAAATATGTATTTATTCAACTCTGGTAAAGAGTAAAACATGTAATTATGCAACTCTAGTTGAGAGTAAACCAGTATTATTGACATGCATATGTCTTGATAATGGTTGACATGCAGTGATAATGGTGCCTATACATGTCTATTGTCATGACTTGATTAAAGAGTGAAATATGTATTTATTCTACTCTGGTAAAGAGTAATGGTGCCTATACATGTCTATTATTGACATGCATATGTCTTGATAATGGTTGACATGCAGTGATAATGGTGCCTATACATGTCTATTGTCATGACTTGATTAAAGACATGTCTATATTCATGACTTGATTAAAGAGTGAAATATGTATTTATTCTACTCTGGTAAAGAGTAATGGTGCCTATACATGTCTATTGTCATGACTTGATTAAAGAGTGAAATATGTATTTATTCTACTCTGGTAAAGAGTAATGGTGCCTATACATGTCTATTGTCATGACTTGATAATGGATAATGGTGCCTATGCATGTCTATGATATGCAGTGATAAAGGTGCCTATGCATGTCTAATGGGCCGACTTCTCCACACCCCCTGGGCGACTTCTCCACACCACCTAGCCGACTTCTCCACACCCCCTGGGCGACTTCTCCACACCACCTAGCCGACTTCTCCACACCACCTAGCCGACTTCTCCACACCACCTAGCCGACTTCTCCACACCACCTAGCCGACAAAGCTGGGTTGTTAATGTGTATGCTGTAGTAAATGACGTAAAATAAAGGGATTTATGAACATCAGGCTATTGCCTGATGTTTTTACTATATCCTAAAGTATTACAAAACAATCTAAAATAAAGATAATATGAAGTCTATGTAGGAGAGCCGCCATTGGAATGATCCCATTTAGTGATCAGGGTTTGCAACAGCGTAACTCTGTCTATACTCAGGGTCCGACTTCGCGGCGGCCCGACTTCTCCGTACCCCGTCTTTTAATCCTGTCCAGGATATAAAAGCCATGCTTTGGGTTCCATCACTTGCTGTAACATTTAACTGTGGGCGCTCTTTGCATGCTAATCATTCAATGTGCACTCACCCATTAAATGATTCCAAAGACGTGTGGTCTCATATAGTCCTCTACTTTCATATCCATGTGAAAGTTGTGGCGGAAAACGTTTACTTAGTCAAATATCTCCACTTTTCACGAGACGCACACAGACATCTCTACCTTCAGACAAAGGGATCATAATACCAGCTGCACCTGATCGCTGAAAACGTCATCGCCACCTGCCAATTGTGTTCCGCAAACTTTTTGTGATGATGGCTTTTATATCCTGGACAGGATTAAAAGACATGCAGGGCTATAATCCTCCAAGCTGTTTTGAGCAGTGTACTGTGTATTTGACTTGTACTGTAGGTCTCATTTCTGTTAATTCTGTTAATTAATTAATTCATTCAAGCCAGTAGTTTTCCGTTTTGATACCAGGGCCCACTATTTATTCAGAATTTGAGCCACAGAGGAGACCATTTGATGACATTTTATTCCCACAGACCCCAAAACTAAAGATTTCTTTTGCTTTTGTCCAAAATACCAGGCTGGAACAAAACAGTCAAACATACAGATCAAAATGACCATTAATCTTCTACATTCTCTAGTTGTGTACACTTGGGATACTTCATGTGATGAATATTTTAACTCTTGAGAGTGTAAACGTGAAACCAAATGGTTTCACGTTTACACTCTCAAGAGTTAGAACATTCATCATATCCATGTAAATTAGCCCAAAGTCTACACAACTAGAGCATGTAGAAGAATGTTTTTTGACCAATGTTTTGCCTGGAATTGTAGACTAAATGAAACTAAACTAATGAAAGCTTTAGTTTGGGGTCTGAGAGGGGTGAAACTATCATCAAATAGTGGTTCGTGGCTCAAAGGCAGAATGCATAGTCGGCCCTGGTATGAAAAAGGGCTGAAAACCTCTGGGTGCTTCAGTTTCTACAGTAAAGTGTTGGACTCACAAGGTCTCCAGATGCTTCAGTTTCTGCAGTTTCTTGTGTCTTCGTTTCTTCATCTCCGACATGTTCTTGGTTGTATTCAATTTAATTTAACGGACTGTGTTGTCGTTTAATATCGGGTTGTTTTTGTTATTCTGCTGCAGGAGGAGAAATGAACGTGTGACATGCTAACTGTGCTAACTACTAGTAGTAGCCAGAGACAGAGTTACGACAACTCCGTCCACTTCATGGCGCCAGTCCAATGGAGGCTCTTCTACATAGACGTGAATAGAGAATGGGGACAACAAATAGGGACAAGTCCTGGACCTGAAGTAGGCAGAAATGCACTGGACTCAGGCAACAGCCGCATCAATGATCTTAAATCGCTTTTTATGTTACAGTACAACATAAACACAATTGTACAGTCAGTAACATTACTGTACGATAAAATTGACATGTTGAAAACATGCATAAAACAACTCTTATGTGCGGCGCCCTCGTTGAAAGCAATGCATTTCCAACTCCAGTTCTGTTCTCCCTGTTCTGGCTGCATGAACAGCAGCTCGGGCGCTCTGTTTCTGACCCCTTAATGTCGCAACTATTAGATTCTACTGGATGGCTCTGGTAGCAGCCATAGATATATATAATAAAGCTAGATGTCTCTCCCGCTCTGCTGGCCAATGGGGAGTGACGTCGTTACGCTGCTGGCCAATGGGGAGTGACGTCGTTACGCTGCTGGCCAATGGAGAGTGACGTCGTCACGTGGCGGCCATCTTGTGAGAGTGTAGCATAACATTGTGTCTACCTTTTGAAATGACCATAACTTGCTTATTTTTCAACCGATTTTCAAACGGATCGGTTTGTTGTAAACGTTATATGATGTTTTGGGGGGAAATGGCAAATAGCCGTTGATAACTTTCATATTAATGCAATCCGTTTGTAAATCTGTCAAGTTTTGAGCGAGTTACAACTGTTTTTGTTTGGGCTGCAATAGAGCATACTGCAGTTAGTCCAGAGCCATAGAGCTGCGCAGTCCCACCCCTTTCATGACGTTGCCCGTGTTCCAGAAATAGATTCCTCATCTATTTTCCTCATAGACTTTTGGAAAATTGGTTAATATAAACACGATTGCGCCGCGGACAAAGCCAACACACACAATATTATCAGGCAATATATAATTCGCAATAAGATAAAAAAAAAAAAAAAAAAAAAAAAAAAACGGCAGGATACAATACTTTTTGTTTCGCTTTTTATTTGATTTTTTTTTTTCATTGTTACAAAACAATGTGCTTGTCATGATTTGTCACGACCCGAGTTGGCTTTGTTTACGGCGTGATCGTCTGTAAAAATATGTGCGGAATCTATTTCTGTAACTGGAGCTACGTCACGAGGGGCCGGGACTGCTCAGCTCCATAGACCTGCGCAGTGACGTCACCAACCCTGTTCCACTAGTAGTGGATTCCTCATTCATTTTCCTCATAGACTTTTCAAAAATGGTTAATAAAAACACGCCGCGGCCAAAGCCAGCTCGGGTCGTGACAAATCATGACAACAAACACAATATCGTCATATAATATATAATTAGGAAGACGTAGAAAACGGCAGGATACAAGACTTTTTGTTTCGTTTTTCATCTTCGAAATTATTTTATTGTCCCAAAAGTTTGTGTGTGTCATCAAGATTCGCCACGACTCGAGTTGGCTTTGTCCGCGGCGTAATCGTCTTGATATAAATTATTTTCGAAAAGTCTATGAGAAAAATGAATGGGGAATCCACTAGTGGAACAGGGGCGGTGACGTCACTGCGCATCTCTATGGAGTAAAGACAGAGTTACGACATTGAGGGGTCAGAAAACAGCCTGGTCACGTGGTCACACGTAGTCACGAGAGCCCTTAGACATTCCATAGACGTTTATGTAGGAGAGCCACCATTAGATTGGCCCCTTGAAGTGAACGGAGTTGTCGTAACTCTGTCTTCTTACTCCATGGCTCTGTAGCCTCTGTCTCCCAGCTGCTGCGGAGCCATCTAGTGTCAGAGTTGCGACATTGGGAGAAAAGAGAGAAAGTGAGCGCTCGAGCTGCTTGTTCATGCAGCCTGAATAGGAACCAACAGGGATTGGAAACACATTGTTTTCAACGAGGGAGGCGTAAATAAGAGATGTTTAGGCGTGTGTGGCGACATCATGTCAACTGTTTTAAAGCAGTGTTTTTCAACCATTGTGATAAAAGGAAGGGATTTACTCATGATTGATTAGAGCCACGGACCAGCATTTGGTGACATTTTATCACCACAGACCTCAAACTAAAGATTCATTTTGGTTTCATCCACAATTAATTCCGGGATGGATTTTGGAAACAATACAGTCAAACAGATTAAAATGTACATTAATCTTGTAGTCTTGGGCTAAATCAGATGGTGAATAACTCTTGGGAGTGCAAATGGACCCGTAAGGGGTCCATTTGGTTTCATTTTTACCCCTCTCAAAGAGTTACCTCTGGTTAACCAACTTTCCATTGGGGTTCCAGGGGGCCAAAGGGTTTCAGGTGCCCCTGGAATGCCCCTTTCAATGACCACTGGTTGGCTCTATGCAAAAATATAGAAATGTGAGATTGCATTGTAGGCCCCTAAGCCTCATATTTGATGTAACTAAACTAATGATGCATTGATGTATGGACATAACTACATCCTAAGCATGCATCAAAATAATAATTGTATGTAATAAGTTATCTTTTTTGTTTCGATTACTCAAACAAAATGGCCAAGATGACAATGTGCACAATATAGCCTATGGGCAGAGGACCTATAACAACTTTAAAGAAAAATAAAGGTAGTATATTTGCCAGTGTTTCATGTATCATGAACGGTCGCACGAGAAGTCGGGCCGCCGCGAAGTCGGCCCGAATCGTGTAGAGAGGTCGGGCCGCGGCTGTGGAGAGGTCGGGCCGCGGCTGTGGAGAGGTCGGGCCGGGGGAGTGGAGAGGTCGGGCCGCGGCTGTGGAGAGGTCGGGCCGCGGCTGTGGAGAGGTCGGGCCGGGGGAGTGGAGAGGTCGGGCCGCGGCTCTGGAGAGGTCGGGCCGCGGCTGTGGAGAGGTCGGGCCGGGGCTGTGGAGAGGTCGGGCCGGGGCTGTGGAGAGGTCGGCCCATGTCTGTGGACTAGTTAGTTACTTAGTGAGCTAGTGTCAGCTGTTTTAGGCCCTTGTATATTATTATCCTTATTATTGTGCACTTTTTAAGGCCACACAACAGAATGTAGAAGATTAATTGTCATGTTGATCTAGTGAATGTTTTGACTGCTTTGTTTCCCTGGTCCAGCAAAATGAAGTGATTGACTGATAATTGCTGATATGTTATGTTCACACTTGGACCCGAAGTGAAATTGCTTGATAATGGCTGATATGCATGTTATTCATTTACGTATTCAACTTCAACAACAACTTCAACTTCAACATTTAATTATTAGTGTATGCATTTCAATCATAGTTTGGGGTAAATAAACAAAGTATGTATGGTTTATATGTAAGCCAGCAATATGGTTAATTTCAATCATAGTCTGGGGTAAATTAATGTGGCAGGGTGGTGTAATTTGGTCCGACTACGCCACCTAGGGAATTTCGCCCCAGGAAATAATCACTGTGATACACTGAACACCCAGAACACATGAGTGAATCCTCGACACAAGTTCGTTACTATAATTAGGCAGGCAGAGACGTAAATATGGAAATACAAATCTATTTTATTTAAATTAATATTTAGTTAACTGACAGTTCACCAAAGTACAACAATCTAAAATGTTAAGACAGTAATGAATCTACTTTCAGCACAGATAAAAGGGGTGGGAATACAAACTTGAATAAAACACATGCCAGTGTAGGCTACTTATTGCACTAGTCGGTTATGTCTCACAGGGTGAGGAAGGCGGCGGGCAGGCTGACGAGACCACAGTGTGGCGACCCAGTAACAACATACACGGCAAATAGAAAATAATAGAAAAACACAGCAAATCATAAAAACACACAAAATAATAAAACAAAGCAAACAAGAGGTCGCCCTTACTGATCAGCTATACCCTAAACCCACGTCATTCTCTCCCCCTCCCCAGAGCAAACCCTGATAGTACTAAAGTGCATACGTGACAATGGTGATCCAGGCAGTACTCACGCTACACCCTGAATGGGACCGACAGTCTCAGTATGCCGTGACGGCTTAACGCTGCCAGGTTTGCAGCACTGATGGGTTTGCAGCCCGGATAAGTTGGCAGCAAGGACGAATTGGCAACTCTCAAAGGTTGGCGGCACTGACCAGTTTGCGAGTTGGCAACACTGCCGGGTTGGCAACACTGCCGGCTGACAGCGTGATGTGGAGGACGGTGAGAATTTATTGTATCCAGACAAACAAACAAGCAGAACGGCAGATGTGGTCTTCCTGTGAACAACAGAAGGTCGTATCAGACTCTACTCTATATGGTTTGCTAAAGCAAGAACAGAGAGAGAGAGGCGAAACCAAACTTACCGCTCACAAGTAGACAACACAACACCCGATGTGTTCACTACGGCGGCAGCCGGTACGGTAGAGACAAAACACTGTAACAACACAAGCCCATGTTATATTCACTTGGCATCACAGGACGCCAAACGAGTACAAGTATGCTGCAGAAAAGGGGGACCACCAACATACCTGTTGGTGTGTGTCGTTGTACACACATCCAGTACTACTCCAAACGGAGCATAAGTAGAAGTTGGATGTAGCCCCGAGGCTAAAAAGACAACGAGAGTTCACAGTCACGTATGAGGCCACAAATATAACAAAGTGCAGGTAGAACGTTTAAACAGCAAGATGGATAACATACCTGCACAGAAGTGCAAAAGACACGTATCTGTTTGGAGAGACAGAGAGACAGAATGCTTCTGTCAGCCAGGACGCGTGTGCACGCACAAGCACAGCCAGAGCAGAGAGGCAAACGGCTCACACTCATACGAGCGTGGTTCAAATGAACAGACTAATGAGGTAGGTGGAGGTGGGCAGTGAAAGGTGGGCAGTGACAGCGTGGGAACGTCACGCCCATCCTGCCACATTAACAAAGTATGTATGGTTTATATGTAAGCCAGCAATATGGTTAATTTCAATCATAGTCTGGGGTAAATAAACAAATTATGTATGGTTTATATGTAAGCCAGCAATATGGTTAATTTCAATCATAGTTTGGGGTAAATAAACAAAGTATGTATGGTTTATATGTAAGCCAGCAATATGGTTAATTTCAATCATAGTCTGGGGTAAATAAACAAAGTATGTATGGTTTATATGTAAGCCAGCAATATGGTTAATTTCAATCATAGTTTGGGGTAAATGAACAACCCAGCAATATGGTTAGTTAATATACTTTACATACAGTAGGTTACAGTTATTTACTTACTTTTTGTCCACCTTAAATACAATGTAAATGCATCAAATCACACACTATAGTAATGTTTACATCAATTAAATGAATGTGCATATGCCTTGAAGTACAGTAATTATTGCTTGTGCAATTTCTACGCAAGTCTACACAACTAGAGAATGAGAATGTTGAAATTGTAAACTGTTTCCTCAATAAACGACATTTCTTATGTATGTATGTTTGACAGTTTTGTTTCTAAGTCTACATTTCTAAGTCTATATTTTTGGGGACTGTCATGTGATATAATTTAACATTTGGTTTCGATTGTGGTGATTGTGTTAAGGGTTGGTATGTATGCATGTCTATTGTCAGCAAGCAATATCAAGGGTATATGGCCTGGGCAGGGCAATATCAAGCCAATATCAAGGATAATGGCTTGGTATGCAGTGATAAGTGTTGGTATGCATGTCTATTGAACATGCATATGGCTTGATAATGGTTGATATGCAGTGATAATGGTGCCTATATGTCTATTGTCATGGCTTGATAATGGTTGATATGCAGTGATAATGGTGCCTCTGCATGTCTATTGTCACAACAGCAAGAAATATCAAGCATAAATGGCTTGATGGTGGTTGGTATATGGCCTGGGTCGACCTCTCCACAGCCCCTGGCCGACTTCTCCACAGCCCCTGGCCGACTTCTCCACACCACCTAGCCGACATCTCCACACCACCTAGCCGACTTCTCCACACCACCTAGCCGAGATCTCCGCACTTTTGCTCGGTCCGAGTTCGCGGCGGGCCGAGATCTCCGGTCCCCATCATGGTCTAGCATGTTGTAGAAGTTGTAGAAATACCCTGTGTTCACTATTTGTTTTGGTATTGTTTCAACTGCAGAAAAGAAATTTGGCATTGTAGCATCAACATAGTGAGGACCAGGTATGTTGAACAGTGACACAATATATTACAATATTATGTGGCACCACCTTCTGAATTACTGACAATTGTGACTATTATCGTGTTGGATTTTCAAGATATCTTGGTGTCACAAACCATGAATACACACTGCCATTAAATGGTACCATCTAGCTTAGGTTGGTGTCAAAGTCATTTGGGGTGGGGGCCGCATTGGACTTCATGTGACTTCATGGGGGCCGGAGCGCCGCGGTGCAACCAGTCGCAGACCGCAAGCATGCACGGCACACGCATGTTTACGTACACAGCCGTTACTTCTATACAGTATATCACACAAGTCATATTTATTATTAAGAATAGATATTAATATATATTATTGGTTTCATACTTGTAGCCTAGATTAAGACATTTGCTATGAAAGATGCTATTTTTATTTACAGAGCGTCAATAAACCATACGAAAATAGCATTTAAATTAAATACTAAATTTAAGTAAGTATAAATTTAACTAAGTATAGTTCTCGGTTACACACCCTTGTACTGCTGAAGTATAGTTCTCGGTTACACACCCTTGTACTGCTGAAGTATAGTTCTCTCGGTTATACACCCTTGTATTGCTGAAGTATAGTTCTCAGTTACACACCCTTGTACTGCTGATGAAGTATAGTTCTCGGTTACACACCCTTGTACTGCTGAAGTATAGTTCTCGGTTATACACCCTTGTACTGCTGAAGTATAGTTCTCTCGGTTACACACCCTTGTACTGCTGAAATATAGTTCTCACTTTGCAGCGCCAGCAGCCTAGCCTGGTAAAACGACTCCCCCTGCTGGACAACATGCATTGCATGCCCTTCAGAAGAGAGCTCAAAAGCATTTCTTTAAACGATCATAACTTTTGATAGGAACGTGCTAGAGACTTACTTTTTTTTTTGTTAGACTCAGACATTTTTGCTCTACAAGCCTGGGGCCGGATTAAATCATCTCGCGGGCCGGATCCGGCCCGCGGGCCTTGACTTTGACATTAAATGGTACCATCTAGCTTATGTTGGTTATAAGGTTCAATTCCAGCTGCAGTAATATGGTGACACCTCGATCTGTTGTCAGTGTTTTCTGAAATCACAAAATCACCACTTCACTAAGCTGGAATGTAAGATGTTGTGTGCATGAATATATTTTTAACACATTATAGTTTTTTATATATTTTTTTTAATTATGTCCCGCTCAAACAATTCCCTATACTATATAAATATATTATATCCATTCACACAATACTATAGGACTACTCCACATGCACTCTACTTATCATACTAATAGGAGCATGTGCAAATCGATTGTCCATTCAAATCAGTTGTCCATTTAGCAACATGGTTACACAGACACACCCTAACCCAGTATCACCTGTCCATTAACAATGGGACAGACATCTCTCAAAACATCCCACAACATTCACAGCCATTTTTTTTTATTGCATGATGCAAATTAGATTTGGTAGTGGGAACCATGCAAAATGTAGGCAATGCAAGACCTGATGTGTCTTGAAAAAGACACCAAAAGTCATGGACACTGTCTTCTCTTACACAGCAGTTTATGATGCACAATAAACTACTGCCATAAGTAAAGTAAAGTATAAGTAAAGACAGTGTGCTGGTGTCATGATCACAGAAAAGATTTACCAAGATATATTTACCAGTATGTTACAACCAGTCTGTGTTGTAACACCACTACAAACAGGCCAGTAGGTGGCAGTATAGGACAGTAGGTAAACCTGTGTATGTACAGTGGGTAGTGTCTGCAGTGTATGCAATCAGTTTTGAATGCATGCAGTTTCATCTTTGCATTTATCTTACCATTAAGGGACATCCATGACTTTAGAAGGTAAATTACTATTGCTGTTTTCCAGGAACATCCTCATAAAGTGCCCTGTGTGTTGAAACACAGACCTGTAACTCAGAACCTCGATTTGTACCAATTGTTCTATTTTGGTCTGCTGTGTATTTACTTTGACATCCCTGACCTAATGATACAACATGGTGCCTGTCATGTTCCATCAGTTGTTATAGTAGTTTAGTGTCTGTCAGAGATAAGATGGCTGATTCTGTTTATACTTTTGTGTACATTTATGAACCACCATGAAGTGAACTATGTATTTCTGGGGAAATGTTTTTATACCTACAATGTAAAGAGGGTGGTTTAGTGCATGTAACTGTTTGGTAGTTTTTTGTATTGAGTCCTGATGATACTTTCGAGCACTTTGATATAAAATGCACCTTAAAGGGTAATGCAGATGAGAGTGACAAAGAGTGATAAAGAGCTGAAATGGAGTTTATTTGTGGTGTGTTGAAGAACAGAATGACAGAAGTCACTGTTTATTGTATGTTGTTTTGATATTGGATGTAAAGAACATGTGAATGTATATGGAATGTACTTGATCTGATCAGGTCTGGATCAGGACTCCACCGGCTCGGGTCACGTCACCCTGTGAGGGCAACATTAGACAAATATGTCTAGATAGACAACAAGAAAAATAACAGTATTGTTAAAATATAAAGTGCTATTAATATGCTGAATAAAAATAAACAAAAGCAACATTAGAGAATTCATGAAATTTATTGTGGACTGTGAATAAAAACATACAGAGATAACACCGTGAAAAGACACTACCAATGTTTTGCTCACTCCATCAATTTAACATCTATCTCTACGTCTTTCTATCTCTATCATTCATGAAAAAACACACAAAACTGATTGAAGAATACAAAAAAAATCTACTGTTTAAATTACAGTGAAACAAAGAATACGTTTGAGAAGCTCACATAGTGTGAACAATTGTATCTGCAAATAGAAATGTATTACTAAAATCAGTAAAAGACAGTTCACCCAATATGTTAAGCTACTTGTAATGAGTCACCCAATCGATGTTTGATATAGAATCATCATGCCAATGTATGTAATGTAATGTAATGTGTTTAAAACAGCTTTGACTCTATAATAAATGATTGCTTGAGAAGTGTTGTTCACAGTGATCCATGTCCTTTCGATCTAGTGTGGATTTTCTGGTGTCTTCTAAGGCTGTCCATTCGAGAGAAGTGTTGTCCACACTGATCACATCCATAAGGTTTCTCTCCTGTGTGCATCCTCTGGTGTTTGTTAAGGCTGGTCATCCGAGAGAAGTGTTGTCCACACTGATCACACCCATAGGGTTTCTCTCCTGTATGAATTCTCTGGTGGTCCTTAAGGTTGGACACGACAGAAAAGTGTTGCCCACACTGGTCACATCCATATGGTTTCTCTCCTGTGTGAATTCTCTGGTGTTTTTTAAGGTGCTCCATTCGAGAGAAGTGTTGTCCACACTGATCACATCCATAGGGTTTCTCCCCTGTGTGCATTCTCTTCTCCCCTGTGTGCATTCTCTGGTGTTCGTTAAGGCTGTCCATTCGAGAGAAATGCTTTCCACACTGATCACATCCATAGGGTTTCTCTCCTGTGTGTATTTTCTGGTGTTTGTTAAGGCTGCTCATCCGAGAGAAGTTTTGTCCACACTGATCACATCCATAGGGTTTCTCTCCTGTGTGAATTCTCTGGTGTGATATAAGGCTGGACAACACAGAGAAGTGTTGTCCACACTGATCACATCCATAGGGTTTCTCTCCAGTATGAATTCTCTGGTGTGATTTAAGGTGTCCCATTTCAGAGAAGTGTTGTCCACACTGATCACATCCATAGGGTTTCTCTCCTGTATGAATTCTCTGGTGTCTTTTAAGGTTGGACATTCGAGAAAAGAGTTGTCCACAGTGATCACATCCATAGGGTTTCTCTCCTGTGTGAATGGTTTGGTGTTTTTTAAGGCTGGACAATAGTGAGAAGTGTTGTCCACACTGATCACATCCATATGGTTTCTCTCCGGTATGAATTCTCTTGTGTGTTTTAAGTGAGGACATTGCAGTGAAGCGTTTTCCACACTGATCACAGCTGTGGTCTTTTTGTTTAGCCAAACTTCTTTGTTCATTCACCTCTGGTAGAACAGGGAAGTCAGTCTGATGATGCAGCACTGAATTGGAAACAAAGAGACAAGAGTAATGTTGTTTAGATACATGTCTTGCACTATTTATAAACCAGCATATGCACTCAACAGTTCACCAGCCATTCAACATTCCCATACAAATCTGTAGCGACACTCCCTCATACAAAAATAGTATGCATGCAGACTCCCTTTAACTCTCTTTAACGTTCATCAAACATGTTCTATGGTCAATGTTCTAGAGTTAAGAATAGTGAAATTGTTATAAAACATTGCACATACTGCATAAGCATGCTGGTTCTACATGGATGATAATTTATTGATTATTTACATGAACATTGTAGTGCATTTTAGAGATAAATAACTGGTTGTCTTAGTTTGTGCTAATTAAAAAAAAACACTGTAAATAAGTTAGAGATGTATTGGTTGCCACTGACAGTCTGTATATATAGAAGTAAGTAGTAGAAATAAGTAACTTACAGAGGTCTTGATGGTCATCCTGTTGAGCAGAATTGTCCATGGTGTGGTTGAGAGAGTTCATCTTCACCTGAAGTCTGGAGAGCACAGTCAGATGTGTTCAGAAATGATTGATATCCTGGAGATGATGTGGAGAAATTCCATCTACAATCTCTTCTTATACTAGAGAGGTTGAGTTGTCACCACTAACTGCTTGGGATTGATTGGCCAAAGAGGAGAACAATAGAACAACCTCTCAGCCAATCAGAAAGATTGGTTCAGAGGTTGTGCATGTGCTCCACCCCTCTCTCCTCCCCCAGGTCATGCTCTATGCAACAAGATAGAAATATGAGATTGCATTGTAAACTTCACATTTGATGTAACTAAACTTAATGAAACATTGATGTATGGACATAACTACATCCTATTAGTATATTTGAACTTGAGTAAACTCAAAGCATGATTGGACATGAATCCAAAAGAATGGACACTGTCAAAGTGTGCGTTAAAATAATAATTCTATATATAAAAATACATTTTGCTTTAATTACTCAAACAAAATGACCTCACAGAGATGTCTCTGTGTCTCAGTTTGAAAATAATACACTGCATGAGTTATTAGTGTAATAAAAACATGAAGATAAAATGTATACACTGTATTTGGATTTAACAACTTTAAAGGCAAATAAAGGTACCTTTGCATGTTTCATGTATGTAATTCAACCATGGACTATCATGTTGTGTTGGACACAGACAACATAACTTTACAAGTTGTAGAAATATCCTGTTTTCACTGTTTGTTTTTTTATGTACCGTTTCAGTTTCATGTTTTGCTTGTTATAATATCGTGTACATATTTAAAAGGAGGAGAAAGAAATGTGGCATTGCAGCATGAACATAGTGGGGAGCAGGTATGTTGAAAAGTAATACAATCTATTATCTTACAATATTATCTGGCACCACTGAATTACTGACTTGTGACTATTAGAGTGTTGTGTTGTGAAGATATCACATTCACTCAGCTGGCATGTAAGATGTTGTGTGCATGTTTTTTTTTTTTTTTTTCCCTGCACATTCTGTACATCTAGTTTAATCATGTCCTGGTCAAACGATTCCCTATACTATATAAATATTCCACTCCATTCACACAGTACTATAGGACTACTCTGCATGCACTCACTTATATGCAAATAAATTGGCCATTCAACAATATGGTTACACAGACACACCCTAACCCAGTATCACATTCAGATGTCCATTAACAATGGGACAGACATCTCTCAAAACATCCCACAACAATCGCAGCGATTTTTTGTCACATGATGCAAATGAGATGTGGTGTTGGGAACTATGCATAATGTAGGACACCTAATCATTTCACCTGATCTCTTAGTAATGAAAAATCGTCCTGGACATTGTCTTCTGCACTTACACATCAATTCATTCTGCATAATAAACTACTGCTCTAAACTACTCTAAACTACTTTCTTTTCTCATGTTTTGCCTGTGTTTGCTGACTCTAAACAGACTAAACAGATGCATCTTCGAGGATGAACATAGAGGAAATTGTTGTGACACTTATCACACCCATAGGCTCTCTCCAGTATACATTTGAGGGTGTTTTCTTAACCCAACACATGTTTTATTTGAAGTTTAGTCAGTTTTAACTTTAGTGAGGGCCGGGTCTGTCGTTGTTTTACCTAAGAGATGTGTCACCATCCCGACTATGTTGGAATTCAAAAAATAAATGTGAAAAAATATGTACACGCCAATGAAAATTGCTGGTTTGTGAAAATTCTTCTATTGCCCCTAATCTACACATGCAGTGCAATCTATTCATGGGATTTTACAGTTTGGTAGAGGGGGATGCCAAATAGCACTAAAACCAGTAAAACTACAATCCCTCAAATGGGCACTATAGCATTAAAAAGCTGAACAAGCATAACCTATGCCTCAACTCACTAGAAATGTGCAAATATATTGCCACGATCATTCAGCAATATGGCTAAATGGTACATTCATATAGTGCCTTTATCCAATAGTTACCCCATTCACACACACATCCATACACTGATAGTGGTTGAAACCATGCAAGGCACCTACTAGCACAGCAGTAGCAATTAGGGGTTCGATGGGTCTTGCTCAAGGACACTTCAACACTAACTCTGGGGGAACCTGTGATTGAACCGGCACACCCTAACCCAGTATCACCTGTCCATTAGCAATTGGACAGACATCTCTCAAAACATCCCATAGCATTCACAGCTATTTTTAATCACATTTGCACTTTAGATTTGGTAGTGGGAACTATGCATAATGCAGGCAATGCATGTGACTTCAAAAAGACACCAAAAGCCATGGACACTTCTCTTACACTTCTCTTCTCTTACACAGGAGTTCATGATGCATAATAAACTACTACATTAAATGGGCTCTAAGTTCAAGTACATAAAGTATGTTTAGACTTAAAGACACACATTTCACACAGTGAGACAGTGAGTTTTAAATATGCCTATGACAGGTGCGTGACATGCAAGAGACATATATGCAGGATATAGGTACCTATACCAAACCTATATTCTCCATATAAGGATCATATATGTGCATATATACCACATATATGCTCCATATAGGCTGCATACATCTCACATATAGGTCAAAATCAGGTACATATATGCGCATACATACCACATATATGTTCCATATAGGCTGCATACATCTCACATATAGGTCAAAATCAGGTACATATATGCGCATACATACCACATATATGTTCCATATAGGCTGCATACATCTCACATATAGGTCAAAATCAGGTGCATATATGTGCACATAAAGGCCATATAGCCTTGAAAAACTATTGTTGAATCTATTTAGTATAGAGGTTCATTGTTGAATTTGCCTACACTGATTTGACATGCAGGTATATAGGCCTACAGTATGTTGTATTTTCAATATTGAATTTCCCTACGTTATTTTAACGTGGTATAGATAATCTATTTTCAATGTTGAATTTCCCTCTGATGATTTGACATGGTTTAAATGTGTAGTGCTGATATTATTATAAAAATATTATTATTCATTATTATTATTATTATTCACATACACCGGACCACTACGGAAGTACATATCATACGTTGGCACAGTGGTTAGTGCTGTTGCCTCACAGCTAGAAGGTCCTGAGCTCGATTCCTGCTAGGGGCGCTGCTGTGGGTGCTGGCGGATCTGTCTCCTCCACTGCGTCATCAGTGCCAATACCCGAGGCGGGGTTGGTGAAAGGGCCTTTCTGTGTGGAGTTTGCATGTTCTCCCCGTGTCCCCTAGGGTAGATACCCTCACAAAAACATGCAGTAATCCTGGGCTCTGAACTGCCTCCCCCTGGCCAGCCTGATGGAGGGGACAGGAACTGGTTGGAATAACGTGTTGCTTCCACGCGCTATGACCAACCAGGGAAACTCCCCCCAGCTAAAAAGAAGGTGGCGCGACTCCTCATGCCTTGAAGGAAGCATAGCCAAGTCTGCTACCAGGTTGGCAGAGGATGTGTAGAGCCCGGGATCACATTAGGAATTGGTACTGCATTGCCAAAGCATTGCATTGGCAATGCTTGCACTGCATTGTACCAGCTGTCATAATAATAATTATTACCGTTGGCGTCGCGGGGATATTAATATCACATCGGCGCATCGCCATCAACCTCCCGTTTTCAGCACAACAAGCACAATGTACAACTAGAAAAGTGCCCTTCTGGGCACAGGTCTCCACCAGGCCAGATCAGATTGTGGCCTCCTGGTGGCGCTATAATAAGCTAATGTTAAAAGGGTGCCATTTATTGTTGTCTTTAGCATTTTGATGATTTGAGGCATTTTTTGCAAAAAAAAAATGTGTTTTGCAAATGTCCACCTGTTGGTGGCGCTATAACAAGCCATTTTGAAAAGAGTGGAATATTTTTCTCAGGCTAGTATTATAGTGTGTTGAAGATTTTATGTAAATTGCCTGCTGTGTTCAAAATCTTTATAAAATCGTCCTCCTGGTGGCGCTCTAACAGTCCGTTAGGGACAGAGATTCATGGTTGGCATCCAGGGAGTGTGTGTGTGCAAATTGTGGCTTAGATCAGGTTTGGGAGATTAGCTGGTAACAGACAGACACACAAATAGATTTTTGGCAAAAAATGGCAAGAAAAAGCCTCCTGGTGGCGCTATAACAGGCTGTTGTGGAAGATTTGGGGTAAAGGTTCATTGTTAGTAACCAGAAAATATGTGTGCAAATTGTGGCATCGATCGGGTTAACGGTTTGGGAAATTAGCTGGTAACAGACACACGCACAGATTTTTACAAATAAAAAGGCAAAAATCAGCCTCCTGGTGGCGCTATAACAGGCCGTTGTGGAAAATTTGGGACACAGGTTCATGGTTGGCATCCAAGGAGTGTGTCTGCAAATTGTGGCATTGATCAGGTTAATGGTTTGGGAGATTAGCTGGTAACAGATGGACACACACACACACACACACACACACACACACACACACACACACACACACACACACACACACACACACACACACACACACACACACACACACACACAGATTTTTGCCAAATAATTGCAAGGATCTGCCTCCTGGTGGCGCTATAATAGGCCCTTCTGGAGACTTAATTGGAGCAGAGGTTCATCGTTGGCATCCAGGGAGTGTGTGTGCAAATTTTTTGCATCGATCTGATAACGGCGCCGGAGATTACCTGGTAACAGACGGACGGACGGACGGACGGACCTATCCAACTATAACTAACCAAATATAATAATGACAGTGTGCTATGTAAAAAACTTTCCATTTCCATTTCCAGCCATTCAAAAAAATAAAATAAAATCTCTACAGCCCTAAATACTGAAAAGAGTATTTATAAACTGTCTGGGTTGTTCGCATGAGACTGAGTAGACCATAAAATTACCAAAAGTTTTTGAAAGTGGAATACCCCTTTAAAGTTAATGAATTGAAAGCCTTAATTTCCAGGAAAACACAGAATGGGGGACTTTTTTAATTGTACAACATCTATAAGCAGGGGTGTAGTGGAGGGGGGCGCGGGGGGACGGAGTCCCCCCACTTCTCTAACATATTTTTGGGGCAAAAGGGAAAAAAAATCATTAGCATGGTGAATCTTAATGACATCATCAAAATGTGTTTCACCAGGTTAATGTGAACCAAATGGACCCTAGCGGGTCCATTTGGTTCCATTTGTGCACTCTCAGAAAAAAAATAATAAAATGGGTGGAATTTCCCTTCAAGAGGCGTCCCCCCACTTCTAAAAGTACCACTACAACACTGTCTATAAGGTATATTAATGGTGTAAAATGTTGAAAATCTGTGGAATTCCCCTTTAAATTTTAAGTTCCCCCCCCCCAAGCGCCTACCATTGGCTGTAATGGTCTCCCTAGCAACCACTAACCTACACTCATTGGATGTCCCCTTGTACTGCACTCTCATTGGCCACTCTACGGCCCAGGGGGGCGGGGACATTTCAAACCAGCAAGCGGTTCTTCACAGCACAACAACAGCTGCTGTTGTGGGATGGAAAGAAACGCAACGAAACGGATTTAGAGACGAAGGTATGTTTGCTTATTACTTCATATTTATATCTTAAGTGTTGTCTTAAGTGTATCCTTATTAGAGTGACAACTGGGTCTTGAAGGATAAAGAGTTCAGAGAGTATAATGTGTTGAAACACCTCGTGAGTTAAACCAACTAGGCTTCAGGCTGCTGCTGTTGTTAAAAAAAAAAAACTGTTCTAAAGTACAACATCATAGATGTTTTCTTTAGTCTAGCATGTAGAATCTACAGGCTGTATTGATTCTTTCACCCTTCTTTCACTCTTTTTAAAAAACAAGCAGGGGTTTGAAATTGTTATGCCCAGCATTTGAGTACACTTTGGTGCACTTTGTACCACTCTAAAATAAAAGAATGATGCTAATCGCAACTAGCATATATGCTAACACAGGTCCTTAAGAGGTTTCCAGGTGGTCCCCAGGCTAAGTGATGGAAAGCTTATGTACCAGATGTAACTCTTGAGAGTGTAAAAATGAAACCAAATGGACCCTTGCAGGTCCATTTGGTTTTCATTTTTACACCCTCAAGAGTTAAAATATTCATCAGCTGAATTAGCACCACTTAATTAAGAAGTCTGTTTTGTTTTGTTTGCACTAAAGCCATTGTGTTTAAAGGGGAATTCCACCCATTTTCAACATTTTTTTCTGAGCATACGGGTTCATTTGGTTCCACAGGGGTTGACACTAAAGGCAAGTGCAAGTCAGGTTCTACTTGCCCTCAGGTCATGGTCACTTGCCCCCCATAAATATATTGTAAATTTTGCATTTAAGTTTACTTCCTACTTGGGTGCTTTAAACCAGGGGTTTTCAACAGGTGGTCCGGGGACCACCAGTGGTCCCTGAGAGGGTTCCAGGTGGTCGCCAGTTAAGTTGGTTAACCAGATGTAACTCTTGAGAACGTAAAAATGAAACCAAATGGACCCTTGCGGGTCCATTTGGTTTCATTTTTACACTCTCAAGAGTTAAAATTCATCATCTTAATTAGCCCAGGTCTACACAACTAGAGAATGTAGAAGATTAGGTCATTTTGGTGTGTATGTTAATTTGCCTATTTTGCTTCCCAAATCCAGCCTGGAATTGTGGATAGCTAGAAAGCAGGGAAAGTTGCACTTGCCCGATCGGGCAACCAGGTAGCAGTCTTCACAATTGCCCCACCATTTTTTCACTTGCTTAGGGCAAGCGGGCAAGTGTTAGTGTCAAGCCCTGTTCCATTTGTACGCTCTCAGAAAAATGTCTAAAGAAATCCATTAACATGGTGAAATACTGTACATCTTGATGATGTCATCAAGATGTTTCACCATGTTAATGGTTTTCTTCAGACCTCCATTTCTTGGGAACACAGAATGGGGGAACTTTTTAGCATGTCCACCCAGCACCTCTAGGGTATACTAATAACATATTAGAATGTAGAAAATGGGTGGAGTTCCCCTTTAAATGGTTCAAGTCAATTGAATGTTACACAACAGAACACAACAGAGTGGTCATTTTCTATTCTACACTTTGGTGTAGACTGGATTTGGATTTGGTAGTCTGGACAACCCAGAACCCAGTCTGATATCTGATGGTGAGCTACTCAGCCGCTTCGACCTCTATCCATGGATTGAATAGAGCATAATCACGAGTAATCACACAATCGAATACAACGAGTAGACGCAGATAACAGATACCCGCCGGGCAAGTAGATATTTTGTATTCATTGCATCGGTGGATCACGGCTACTACTAGTAGGGCGGGGCGAAGCATAGTTTTACTGAAGTTATGTTTAGGTTAGTAACCGCATAAAGCACCGTCTAACCCTAACCCTAGCCTAATCCTAAACCCTAAACATAACCTCAGTAAAACTAGGCTATGCCTACACCTAACCCCAACCCTAAACTTAACCTCAGTAAACTTATGCCTAAACCTAACCTAACCATAACCTCAGTAAAACTTCCTTCGCCCCGCCCTACTAGTAGTAGCCATGATCCACCGATGCAATGAATACAAAATATCTACTTGCCCGGCGGGTATCTGTTATCTGCGTCTACTCGTTGTATTCGATCGTGTGATTACTCGTGATTATGCTCTATTCAATCCATGGATAGAGGTCGAAGCGGGTGAGCTACTAGTCCAGAGCTCGAGTCAACATCTGTGCATGGTTTGGAGCGGTGTGGCCAGCAGGACGACCAGTCCGTGTAGAAGACCCTCCATTGGCCCCATGAAGTGAACAGTGTTTGCGCACACACACACACGTTTTTTTTTTTTTTTTTTTTTTTTTTTTTTTTTTTTAATGGTGCGCAGATACTTTTTTAAAGTCTGTTTCCCTATGCCATGCATTGCTTCTTGCCTTTAAGGTGTCTCACTTGTTTTGATTGTGGTTGTATGATGTAGTAGCTGATCTACACTCACATTATGCTGTGTCTCTTTGTCGGCAGGCTCTGAAGCTGTCCTAGACTGGAGGACCACTGTTCACCCCCCATCTACTCGTTCTACTAATCTACACATTCTACTACTCATCTACCTTGCATAAGGCAGGTTTTACAAAACAACATTACAGTACATTGCTATTAGAGCTGTGACGATTAATTGTAGTAGAATTCATAATTGGGGCACGGTGGTGGTTAGTGCTGTCACCTCACAGCTAGAAGGTCCTGGGTTCGAATACCGCTAGGGGCGCTGCTGTGGGTGCTGGCGGCGTGTCTGCTCCTCCGCGTCATCAGTGCCCATACCCGAGGCGGGGTTGACGAAAGGGCCTTTCTGTGTGGAGTTTGCATGTTCTCCCCGTGTCCCCTAGGGTAGATACCCTCACAAAAACATGCAGTAATCCTGGGCACTGAACTACCTCCCCCTGGCCAGCCGGGGCACCTGATGGAGGGGACTGGAACTGGTTGGAATAACGTGTTCCTTCCACGTGCTACGTCCAACCAGGGAAACTCCCCCCTGTCAGGTGAAAAGAAGGCAGCTTGGACTCCTCATGCATTGAAGGAAGCATGAGGCCAGTCCGCTGCCTCCCCAGGTTGGCAGAGGATGTGTAGAGCCCAGGATCACATTAGGAATTGGCACTGGGTGAAAAAATGGGTTACAAAATCGTGGGATAAAATATATATATATTTAAAAAAATAATTCATAATTTATTTCTCAACTAATTTAGTGATTGATTATTAATGGGTGTTTCCCACTTAGTTTTTCAGCATTAATTGTCCCTTACAACCTGATTATAGCTGCACATGGACAGAAGCAACTGCAAGGCAAAAATTGACACTGTGGAACATTGATTATATTAAGAGCCAAACATAAAGCTTGAATATTTATTTATAAAGGACCTATTTGAGTTCAGAAGAGTACTGTACCTTTTAGACTGAGGTGTGTAGATATTCCGTAATCAATGTATGCCGTCAGAATAAGCCTAAAGACACAATGAGTTGCTTTAATATAACTGTGTTTGTTTGAATATTAGTCTAATCAGCAGCTAATCAAACATATTTTTGTTGGTTAGAACATGTCTAAAATATATTTTAAGGTGATGCTTAGAGAAGTGTTTTAATCCCATTCATCTTTTAACTAATCGGCCAATGATTTGATTATGAAAACAATCATTAGTTGCAACTCTGATTGCCATAGTTGAATCTTTGCAGCAGATTCTTGAATGTGTCAGTGAAATCAAAATGCAGAGCAGGTGGTCAGCTGATTTAAAACTGCTTATATTGAGAAATTAGCAAATCTACAAGCTCACAACTTCCGCCTCTTTCTCTGTAGGCCGCCATGCTGTGTCGACGCTCTGCAATCATCCCATTCCAACAGGGAACTCTGATCCCCTCCACCTGCTCAGTCATTAGGGACTTCAAGAACGCCATCTCTACGACTTCGACGAGGATGTGGGCTCCGTCACAGTCGCCACAGAAGCCCAGCATAGTTAAGAAAACGGGCAATGCCGATGGGGTCCACCTCTTCCACTGGAGTCTTTGGTTTCCATGGAGATGCTCTTCTACAGCGTACCCCTTGCCCACATTGCTAACAAGATGCCAAGAGCTGCATTCTGCCGTCGGAGGAGAGGCTCTGACCGCCGTGAGGCTTATATATCGAGCACCGATCATTCACGTGTGGTGCCGGAGGGATCTTAAACTTGCTACTCTGGACTGATTCACCACTTGGCGCAAAGTAAGTGTGGAATGTTGAAATGCAAAGACTGGGGTTCGCAAATCAAGAAGGTTGGCACTTCTCAAACACTAGATCATATATTGTTTGGGTGTGGCAGTAAATATCCACGCATGTATTCAACCTGCCCTTGCTTATAGTACCTGGAATTCCCTTAAGACTCATTTGACGAGGAGTCACACTCGATGTACCACTGACCAAGCTGAACTTTTTCAACCCTTTTGTGTGAATATATATTGAAGTGAGACAGCTTATCTGATATTAACACATGCACATTTTACACCATAATGACAACTATCCACGTTATTGGCCTGATAGCCTCTAGATGTGCAGCATGAATTTCCTCTGCTCTCCGAGTGAATATTCCTAATGAAACTTGTGTAGTCTGATTTCCTTTCTGTGTTACTGTACAATATCTGCATACAGTGTTGCAGTGGGACTTTTAGAAAAAAACATACAGACAAGTATAACATATTGAGAAAAATGGCTTACAATTGTATCTATAAAAGTAAATGACACTGTCACACTACAATGATAGTTGTATCAACTAATATTAACAATAGTCATATCAACTAAATGTGTCGACTTCTATCAACTAACATGTATTTGAGTTACCTTAATTATGTTTGTTGTCTTGATGTATAATTTTCTCGCAACATGGACACTCGAAATTATGAGTTGAAACAACACATTGGATTTTATAATGTATTAGATTTGTTTTGTTTCTGTTTGCCACTTTAAAGCCACAATATTTTGTGCAATTAGAAATGTTTCATGTTTTCCATATTATAGGCTAACCTGAACCTAAAGATTTTTTTTTTAATTAAATGTGTTAGATTTGTTTTGTTTCTGTTTGCCACTTTTCATGCACTTTAAAATGTTTCATCTTTGCGTAATATCGGCTAACTTGTTAATAAAGTGTTTAAGTTCTACATTTGGGCTTCTATTGGATTTTATTAATGTATAGGTATTTTCATTGCATGTATGTAGATATAGGTACATATAGGACATATATGTACATATATGCTACATACACATATATGTTCGCATACTAAAAATTGGCACCTTTCCTATATGTATAGGTGCATAAATGTACCATATATGGTACATATATGCACATATATGGTACATATATGCACATATATGGTACATATATGCACATATATGGTACATATATGCACATATACATATAGGAAAGGTGCCAATTTTTAGTATGCGGCCCTATATCACAAACATATATGCACCATATATGTTTCTTTCATGTGCGGGTGGGTGACATGACAGTCTTTTTACAGATGCTATAAGATGAATAACAAACTGACTGTCTCCTGTTCTTCCCTGTTTGTTCAGACTGGTGCAGGGAACATTTTAAAACTATAATCTGTTCACTGAGTCACAGCACTGGATGCTGGTGCATGTTTTGAACAACACTGGTCAACGGATCAACTCATTGTGCTGCAAACCGTTTCATGTACATGAATTCCACAAATAGCTACAAAAATGATCTACACCTGCAGCTTCAGTCTCAGGTATAAATCTGACTCAGAGATGTTTGGGTACAGTCCAATGAAAGTGCAGATCAATACAACAACTGTTAAGAGGATGAACCCAAAAAACACCAGTGTCCGCCATGTTTAGTTCTTAACATACATAAACACATATAAATATGCTTAGGAAAAAGGGGGAAATGTGTACATTATAGAACAGTGGTTTTCAACCACTGGTCTGGGGACTACCAGTGGTCCTTGATAGGGTTACAGGCGGTACCCAGCTAAGTTGGCTAAACAGATGAAAAGTTTGTTAACCAGATGGCACTTGTCATACTAAAAGGACCTCGTGTAAACTGGTTGTCCCATCCATCCAGCAGGGTTACACACCTGGTCTAACCCATTCTCACCTGCCATTAACAATGGGACAGACATTCCCCAGCAGTTCCCAAAGTACAGGATAACTCCTTTCACAGAAACACACTGGTATTTTGCATCAAGCCATACTAAAGGCTGATTAAACACACATAGTCTGCCCAATGTTGTGGTTTATACATGTTTTGAATGGCTTTGATGACAAAACACCTTTCAGTTGCAGTTCTTTTAATTTGATAAAAAGTTATTGGTTCTATGTATTTTTTTTTTATTTTAGAGGATAATTATTGATCTAGTATTTGTCTTGTACAACACATACAACACGTCCTGTAAGTTACTAAGTAACAATACATTGGCATTTGTACATATATATGTTGTATTTAAAATATATACAGAATTAATACCACAGCACTGCTGAACGTCATAGGACCACAATATTTGCTACTTTTAATTGCACCATTAGCACAAATAAAAATACAATTTGTTTCCTTAAGTCCTAATAGATTTGACTTGAAGTGGGTAATGACACAGTCAGACTTATTTTTCAAACTACAAAATGCCAAATAATAAAGTACTCTATTTAAAAAAAAAGGAGAGGAAAAAAAAATGAAACTAACAGTGATTCTATACTTTATCTAATTGGGCAGGGTTCTTGTGATGCAATTTATATCTTAAGAGTGTAAAATGAAACAAAATGATCCCTTAAGGTGAATTATTGAGTGACACCAATCACTCAATAATTGGTGCCGCTTAATAGTTTTGACAGCACATACTGTACATGTTGGACATGATACTGCAGGAGTATCGGCTGTAAACACTCAACTTATCATACTAAAAGGACCTCATGCAAACTGGTTGTCCCATCCATCCAGCAGGGTTACACACCTGGTCTAACCCATTCTCACCTGGCATTAACAATGGGACAGACATTCCCCAGCAGTTCCCAAAGTACAGGATAACTCCTTTCACAGAAACACACTGGTATTTTGTATTGATCCCTACTAAAGGCTGATAAAACACACATAGTCTGCCCAATGTTGTGCTTTATACATTTTTGAATGGTTTTGAGTTGCAGTTATTTAAATCTGATTAAAAAAAGGTTATTGGTTGTCTGTAGGCATTTTTTTTTACTTTACCACATATAGTATACAGCATGTTTCCCATCACTTCCTGTAAGTTTTTAAGTTACAATACATTGGCATTTGTACATACATTTAAAATATATGCAGAATTAATGGAATAGCACTGGTAAATGTCATAGGACCAAAATGTTTGCTATTTTTAATTGCAACATTAGCACAAATATAAAAGAATGTTTGTTTTTAAAGTCTTTTTCCCTACATGCACTCTACTTATACTAATAGGAGCATGTGCAAATCGGTTGGCCATTCAGCAATATGGTTACACAGACACACCCTAACCCAGTATCACCTGTCCATTAACAATGGGACAGACATCTCTCAAAACATCCCAGAACATTAACAAACCATTTCTTTATCACTTGATGCAAATGAGATGTGGTGTTGGGAACTGTGCATAATGTTGGACACATAATTTTCTGGTGTGTCTTAGTAATAAAAATGGTCCTGGACCTTGTGTTCACTTTCACATCAGTAAATTCTGGATAATAAACTACTGCTCTAAAAGTAAAGACAATGTGCTGGCACCCTTTTCTCATTATTTGCCTGTGTTTGCTGACCCTAAACAGACAAAACAAATGCATTTTCAAGGCTGAACATGTGTTGTGACACTGATCACAAACATTAACACTTCTAAAAATAACCAATTAGAAAAGTAGTACAATTATTTCATTGTTATCATTTGCATTGTGACAACAGTCTGCAGTGTTATAGGCAAAGCCGAAATGCAATGCCTATAGCCTATTTGATTTCCGGTTTGTTGGAAATGTGTTAAACGTTTTTTTGACTCTAAATGACTTCATCCATTTGTTACAAATGCATTGTAAATATCACAAAAAATATAAAGTATTAATATTATGCTTAATAAAAATAAACAAAACCAACATCAGATAATTCATGAAATTTATTGTGAGCTGTGAATAAAAACATACAGAGATGACACAGTGAAAAGACACTACCAATGTTTTGCTCACTCCATCAATTTAACATCTATCTCTACGTCTTTCTACAGTATCTCTATCATTCATGGAAAAAAAAAAAAAAAAAAAAAACATATGGAGAAAAACAAAAACTCCTGTGGTTAAATTGCAGTGAAACAAAGAACAGGTTTGAGAAGCTCAGACAGTGAGAGCAGTTGTATCTACAGATAAAAATGTACTACTAAAATCAGTAGTAGTAAAATCAGTAGACGGTTCACTCAATGTTAAGCTACTTGCAATGAGTCACCCAATCAATGTTCGATTTAGAATCAGCATGTTCATATACAGTATATGTAATGTGTTTAAAAAAGCTTAGACTCACCCATTTTCACCCATTATTCAATGTTTTCCTGGGATTGTACAAATGTAAACCAAACGGACCCTAGTGGGTCCATATGTACACTCTCAGAAAAAAGTCCTAAAGGGAAAATCATTAACATGTTGAAAAACAACTTTGGTGATGTCATCACCATGTTTCACCATGTTTTTTCAGACCTCAATTTCTATGAAACACAGAATGGGGGGACATTTTTCATGTCCACACAACATCTCTAAAGGTATATTAATGACATATTAAATGTTGAAAATGCATGGAATTCCCCTTTAATACACGGTTGCCTGAAAAGGTATGCTAGGCTTGTATGTTCACACAGTGATCCATGTGCGTTCTATTGAGTGTGAATTTTCTGGTGTTTTTTAAGGTTGCTCATCTGAGAGAAGTGTTTTCCACAGTGGTCACATCCATATGGTTTCTCTCCTGTATGAACTTTCTGGTGAGTTTTAAGGTTGCCCATCTGAGAGAAGTGCTGTCCACATTGGTCACATGCATGGGGTTTATCCCCGGTATGGACTCTCTGGTGTGTTTTAAGGCTGGACAGGGTAGAGAAGTGTTGTCCACACTGGTCACATCCATAGGGTTTCTCTCCTGTGTGAATTCTATGGTGTTGTTTAAGGCTGGTCAAGTCAGAGAAGTGTTGTCCACACTGTTCACATCCATAGGGTTTCTCTCCTGTGTGAATTCTTTGGTGTTTTTTAAGGCTGGACAATTCAGAGAAGTGTTGTCCACACTGGTCACATCCATGCGGTTTCTCTCCAGTGTGAATTCTCTGGTGTCTTTTAAGGCTGTACAATAGTGAGAAGTGTTGTCCACACTGATCACATCCATAGGGTTTCTCTCCTGTGTGAATTTTCTTGTGTTTTTCAAGGTGTGACATTTGAGAGAAGTGATGTCCACACTGATCACATCCATAGGGTTTCTCTCCGGTGTGAATTCTCTGGTGTGTTTTAAGGTTGGACATTGTAGTGAAGCGTTTTCCACAGTGATCACAGCTGTGGTCTTTTTGTTTACCCAAACTTCTTTGTTCATTCGCCTCTGGTAGAACAGGGAAGTCAGTCTGATGATGCAGCACTGAATTGGAAACAAAGAGACAAAGTAATGTTGTTTAGATACATGTCTTGCACTAGTTATAAGCCAACATATGCAACAGTTCACCAGCCAACATCTCCCATAGAAATCTGTAGCGACACTCCCTCATGTAAAAATAGTATGCATGCAGACTCCCTTTAACTCTCTTTAACGTTCATCATACATGTTCTATGGTCAATATTCTAGAGCTAAGAATAGTGAAATTGTTATAAAACCTTGCACATACTGCATAAGCATGCTTGTTCTACATGGGTGATAATTTATTAATTAAGAACAAGAACACTGTAGTGCATTTTAAACAAAAATAACAGGTTGTTTTAGTTTGTGTTAATTAAAACAAAAACACTGTAAATAAGTTAGAGATGTATTGGTTGCCACTGACAGTCTGTATATGTAGAAGTAGTAGAAGTAAGTAACTTACAGAGGTCCTGATGATTATCCTGTTGAGCAGAATTGTCCATGGTGTAGTTGAGAGAGTTCATATTCACCTGAAGTCTGGAGAGCACAGTCAGATGTGTTCAGAAATGATTGATATCCTGGAGATGATGTGGAGAAATTGCAACTACAATCTCTTCTTATAATAGAGAGCTTGAGTTGTCACCACTAACTGCTTGCAATTGATTGGCCAAAGAGGAGAACAATAGAACAACCTCTCAACCAATCAGAAAGTAACAAACTGCTGCATGTGCTCCACCCCTCTCTCCTCCCCCAGGTCATGCTCTATGCAAAAATATAGAAATATGAGATTGCATTGTAAGCTTCATATTTGATGTAACTAAACTTAATGAAACATTGATGTATGGGCATAACTACATCCTAATAGTATATCTGAACATGAGTAAACTCAAAGCATGATTGGACATGAATCCAAAAGAATGGACACTTTTTGCTTCAATTACTCAAACAAAATGATCTCACAGAGATGTATCTGTGTCTCAATTTGAAAATAATACACTGCATGAGTTATTAGTGTAATAAAAACATGAAGATAGAATGTGCACACTGTATTTGGCTTCAACAACTTTAAAGCCAGATAAAGGTACATTTGCATGTTTCATGTATGTAATTCAACCATGAACTAGCATGTTTTGTTGGCCCCAGGAAACATAACCTTACAAGTTATAAGAATATTTATATAGAAGTATATAGTTATATAGAAATATCCTGTGTTCACTGTTTGCTTTTGACGTACTGTTTCAGTTTCATGTTTTGCTTGTCATAATATCGTGTACAACGATATATAAGGAGCAGAAAGAAATGTGGCATTGTAGCATGGACATAGTGGGGATCAGGTATGTTGAAAAGTAATACAATCTATTATCTTACAATATTATCTGGCACCACCTTCTGAATTACTGACAATTGTGACTATTAGAGTGTTGTGTTGTGAAGATGTCATGGTGTCTTAGTACTAGTTAGCTTATGTCGGTTATAAGGTTCAGTTCCAGCTGTAGTAATATGGTGACACCTCTGTTGTACAAGTGTTTTCTGAAATCACAAAATCACCACTTCACTCAGCTGGCATGTAAGATGTTGTGTGCATGTTATTATTTATTTATTTATTTATTTATTTATTTATTTATTTATTTATTTATTTATTTATTTATTTATTTATTTATTTATTTATTTATTTATTTATTTATTTATTTATTTATTTATTTTTTCTGCACATTCTGTACATCTAGTTTAATCATGTCCTGGTCAAACGATTCCCTATACTATTTAAATATTCCACTCCATTCACACAGTACTATAGGACTACTCTGCATGCACTCACTTATATGCAAATCAGTTGGCCACTCAAATAAGTTGGCCATTCAACAATATGGTCACACAGACACACCCTAACCCAATATCACCTGCCCATTAACAATGGGACAGACATCTCTCAAAACATCCCACAACAATCACAACCATTTTTTTTTATCACATGATGCAAATGAGATGTGGTGTTGGGAACTATGCATAATGTAGGACACCTAATCATTTCCTGATGTGTCTTAGTAATGAAAATGGTCCTGGAAATTATCTTTACTTACACTGTTACACATCAGTTCATTCAGCACTTGTACTATAAATGTTAGTGAGAATCCTAGCTCTGTGTTCTAAATGCACTTGTACTATAAATGTTAGTGAGAATCCTAGCTCTGTGTTCTAAATGCACTTGTACTATAAATACAGTCTGTGAACCGAGGAGCTGAGGGTGGTGTGTAGATGGTAGAGTCCAGAGAGACATGAAGAGTTGGAAGCATGAATAATTTGTTCTAGGTCCTGGGAAGTGAGAATTAGTTTGATTTTGGAAATGACAGAGAAAAAAAAAAAAAAAAAAAAAAAAAACAGGACTGGACAACTGACCTTTTTTTTTTTTTTTTTTTTTTTTTTTTTTTTTAGATTTTAGAGGATAATTATTGATTTAGTATTTGTCTTGTGTCTTGTACAACATACAGTATACATCATGTTTCTCATCACGTCCTGTAATTTACTAAGTTACAATACATTGGCATTTGTACATATACATGTTGTATTTAAAATATATACAGAATTAATACCACAGCACTGGTGAAGGTCATAGGACCACAATATTTGCTACTTTTATTCGCATCATTAGCACAAATATAAAACACAATTTGTTTCCTTAAGTCCTAATAGATTTGACTTAAAGTGGGCAATGACACAGTCATTTATTTTTCAAACTACAAAATGCCAAATAATAAAGTACCCTATTTAAAAAGGAGAGGAAAAAAATGAAACTAACAGTGATTCTATACTTTATCTAATTGGGTAGAGTTCTTGTAATGCAATTTATATAAGAGTGTAAAATGAAACCAAATGAACCTTAAGGTGAATTATTGAGTGACACCAATCACTCAATAATTGGTGCCAATTAATAGTTTTGACAGCACATACTGTACATGTTGGACATGATACTGCAGGAGTATCGTCGGTAAACACTCAACTTATCATACTAAAAGGACCTCATGTAAACTGGTTGTCCCATCCATCCAACAGGGTTACACACCTGGTCTAACCCATTCTCACCTGCCATTAACAATGGGACAGACATTCCCCAGCAGTTCCCAAAGTACAGGATAACTCCTTTCACAGAAACACACTGGTATTTTGTATTGATCCCTACTAAAGGCTGATAAAACACACATAGTCTGCCCAATGTTGTGCTTTAAACATTGTTGAATGGTTTTGAGTTGCAGTGCTTTAAATTTGATTAAAAAAAAAATGGTTCTCTTTAGGATTTTTTTTACTTTACAACATACAGCATGTTCCCCATCACTTCCTGTAAGTTTCTAAGTTTCAATACATTGGCATTTGAGCATACATTTAAAATATATGCAGAATTAATGGCATAGCACTGGTGAATGTCATAGGACCAAAATGTTTGCTATTTTTATTTGCAACATTAGCACAAATATAAAAGAATGTTTGTTTTTAAAGTCTTTTCCCCTACATGCACTCTACTTATCATACTAATAGGAGCATGTGCAAATCGGTTGGCCATTCAGCAATATAGTTACACAGACACACCCTAACCCAGTATCACCTGTCCATTAACAATGGGACAGACATCTCTCAAAACATCCCAGAACATTAACAAACCATTTCTTTATCACTTGATGCAAATGAGATGTGGTGTTGGGAACTGTGCATAATGTTGGACACATAATTTCCTGGTGTGTCTTAGTAATAAAAATGGTCCTGGACATTGTGTTCACTTTCATCAGTAAATTCTGCATAATAAACTACTGCTCTAAAAGTAAAGACAATGTGCTGGCACCTTTTTCTCATTATTTGCCTGTGTTTGCTGACCCTAAACAGACAAAACAAATGCATTTTCAAGGCTGAACATGTGTTGTGACACTGATCACAAACATTAACACTTCTAAAAATAACCAAATTAGAAAAGTAGTACAATTATTTCATTGTTATCATTTGCATTGTGACAACAGTCTGCAGTGTTATAGGCAAAGCCGAAATGCAATGCCTATAGCCTATTTGATTTCCGGTTTGTTGGAAATGTGTTAAACGTTTTTTTGACTCTAAATGACTTCATCCATTTGTTACAAATGCATTGTAAATATCACAAAAAATATAAAGTATTAATATTATGCTTAATAAAAATAAACAAAACCAACATCAGATAATTCATGAAATTTATTGTGAGCTGTGAATAAAAACATACAGAGATGACACAGTGAAAAGACACTACCAATGTTTTGCTCACTCCATCAATTTAACATCTATCTCTACGTCTTTCTATCTCTATCATTCATGAAAAAAACACACAAAAAAAAAAAACACAAAACATATGGAGAAAAACAAAAACTCCTGTGGTTAAATTGCAGTGAAACAAAGAACAGGTTTGAGAAGCTCAGACAGTGAGAGCAGTTGTATCTACAGATAAAAATGTACTACTAAAATCAGTAGTAGTAAAATCAGTAGACGGTTCACTCAATGTTAAGCTACTTGCAATGAGTCACCCAATCAATGTTCGATTTAGAATCAGCATGTTCATATACAGTATATGTAATGTGTTTAAAAAAGCTTAGACTCACCCATTTTCACCCATTATTCAATGTTTTCCTGGGATTGTACAAATGTAAACCAAACGGACCCTAGTGGGTCCATATGTACACTCTCAGAAAAAAGTCCTAAAGGGAAAATCATTAACATGTTGAAAAACAACTTTGGTGATGTCATCACCATGTTTCACCATGTTTTTTCAGACCTCAATTTCTATGAAACACAGAATGGGGGGACATTTTTCATGTCCACACAACATCTCTAAAGGTATATTAATGACATATTAAATGTTGAAAATGCATGGAATTCCCCTTTAATACACGGTTGCCTGAAAAGGTATGCTAGGCTTGTATGTTCACACAGTGATCCATGTGCGTTCTATTGAGTGTGAATTTTCTGGTGTTTTTTAAGGTTGCTCATCTGAGAGAAGTGTTTTCCACAGTGGTCACATCCATATGGTTTCTCTCCTGTATGAACTTTCTGGTGAGTTTTAAGGTTGCCCATCTGAGAGAAGTGCTGTCCACATTGGTCACATGCATGGGGTTTATCCCCGGTATGGACTCTCTGGTGTGTTTTAAGGCTGGACAGGGTAGAGAAGTGTTGTCCACACTGGTCACATCCATAGGGTTTCTCTCCTGTGTGAATTCTATGGTGTTGTTTAAGGCTGGTCAAGTCAGAGAAGTGTTGTCCACACTGTTCACATCCATAGGGTTTCTCTCCTGTGTGAATTCTTTGGTGTTTTTTAAGGCTGGACAATTCAGAGAAGTGTTGTCCACACTGGTCACATCCATGCGGTTTCTCTCCAGTGTGAATTCTCTGGTGTCTTTTAAGGCTGTACAATAGTGAGAAGTGTTGTCCACACTGATCACATCCATAGGGTTTCTCTCCTGTGTGAATTTTCTTGTGTTTTTCAAGGTGTGATGAAGTCTCGTTAATAATATATATTCATAATCTACATGACATAATCTATAAAGTAGTGATTTCACTAGTCAATCTACAATATGCTACAATGTGCTAATTATTATTCGTCACCTGGGCGTCGTTAGAGGAAGCCCTTTGAGCTCCCTGGCGGGCACCCTAGGTGATGGAGCCAGGACATTTGTGAGACAATAAGGTGTTGACATAGCAAAAGGACGAGTCATCAAAGGACTTTCTAGAATGTGGTTTGCATCAGTTGAAAGAAACTTTGTGCCAACACGTCTGGAGTGAATGTATATTGTCGCCGCCATTTTGTCTGAGATGTATCGCACGTAGGCAACGTATTTCTCATGTATAAATACCCCATGTCAAATGTTGTAAGAGTAAGAATCAGTCTGTGTGCCACCACGCCGGTACACACACGTGCTCTCCTGGGCTCCGGCCCAGGGCAAACTTTGCCTGCTGTAACACTTTGCCGATGCTCTGAATAAAACCTGAGGAACAACAACTCTGCTGCCAGTGAACTCCTTATCTCCGTGCTCCGATCTTTGGTCTGTGTATTTTATTACAAAAAATACACTACATTTGGTGCAAATTGGCCGGTCGGATTGATGTGGACTCTTTCCACGTCAGGCGAGCAGAACCCGTGTCTTCTGAAAGTGGCAGGCGAGGAGAAGACGAGTGGAACCAGCGGACCTTCATTTTTCAGTCTAATGAACAGTGTTTTTGATCGGCGACGGAGTGCAGAGTTTTGCTGTCCTGTCTGCGAGCGGAGGAGTGGACCAGCGTACGAGGTGCTTTGTCTTTGCAACGGAGATGGCGGCGAGGACCACCAGCGAGGAATGTGACGACCAGAACCCAGCATCGCCGGATCATCAATCAGTCGACGGGTTGGTGAACTGCGGCGCGCAGGACGAGGTCGACATAGCCGAGCGAGGGATCTTCATCATCATCTTCAACGTGGACGGGGCAGCAGCGGCAATTGGATGGCGGCGGCAGCGCGCGCCGGGGATCCAGCTGGCCGGCGGCGGGGTCTCCACGTGGGGGGCAAGCTCTCCATGCGACGCGCCGAGCAGCAGCGCGGGGACTGATCCACCAAGCTTGCGGCCTTCACGGGAACCCGCGAGGGGGGCCGTGGATGAACTACGTGGAAGAGGCCTTCTTTTCTTTTTCCCATCTCATTGTGGACAAAATGAGTTGGGAGGGGGGAGATGATAGAGTTTCAGATGGACATGGACTACAATAAGAACAGCCGGAGGAGAAACATCTCCACTCGATCCATGTTTAACTGGACACTTCCAGGTAAAAGAGAGAGCGGTTAAGCTGCAGGAAAGAAGATTTTCCGTTGTTTTATGTCGAAACTATTTAAGATGCCCTTTCCTTGTAGTTTTCGATTTCATAATTGTGCGTTATGTGAGTCTAAAGTCAACGTAAATGAGAAGGCAATGTTGATTTATATATGTTATTTGTCGTGCTAATTAGGAACATTGACTTAAAACGGCCTATTTTAATCAATGCGGCTAAATTGCCTAAATATGAAGAGATTTGTAGTTATTAATAATTAGACTCTGGCGTTTTAAATTGGTTCTAAGTCCGCTCCATCTACTATGTGAGATTACGACAGCAGAGTTTAATCCGTTATAAACACGTTTATTATTCATATTCTAAAAGTGCTCTTTTGTGAGAGAGTTCAAAAGCGACAAACGTCTTGTTTTAAATGTCAGTAAATGTAAGGCTAAAATTCAATTCCGTCATTATTGCTATATTTTGAGATTTCGTAGTTACCAAAAATAGATTCAATTACAGGCCAATGTTGAGAGTAACTCTTTATGTGTTTAAATTAAGCGGGCTTAAAAGGTGTTTTTTATTTTCTTATCGGTAATGTTGTGCTGTCTTTGTTTCGTCAAAAGGTGACGGAACAGGGGCCTTCTCGTCTTGGTTTGCTAAAGGTGGCAAAATTGAGGCATTTCGTGGTCATGTAACTCTCAAAGGAGGGGGTTATGTGATGTGTTCATTGTGCGTAGCATTTTTAGTCTTAAAAGTTTGAATAACGTGAAGAAATACTCCGCTAATTGTAAAGTAAGTGAGTCATATTGGCAACTTTGTGTATAGTCTTAAAATATCCATAACTTTTTGGGGAGAAAATTCTGTACTGTAATTTACTGTACTTTTTGGCTACCTGTGAGGAGAAAGTTGGCTAGGGTCAAAGGGGGGTGCAAAAATCCTGTATCAAAAATTATGAATATAGATTATTATTGTTTTTGTGATGGTTTTTGATCAACCATCAAAGGGGGGAGTGAAGTCTCGTTAATAATATATATTCATAATCTACATGACATAATCTATAAAGTAGTGATTTCACTAGTCAATCTACAATATGCTACAATGTGCTAATTATTATTCGTCACCTGGGCGTCGTTAGAGGAAGCCCTTTGAGCTCCCTGGCGGGCACCCTAGGTGATGGAGCCAGGACATTTGTGAGACAATAAGGTGTTGACATAGCAAAAGGACGAGTCATCAAAGGACTTTCTAGAATGTGGTTTGCATCAGTTGAAAGAAACTTTGTGCCAACACGTCTGGAGTGAATGTATATTGTCGCCGCCATTTTGTCTGAGATGTATCGCACGTAGGCAACGTATTTCTCATGTATAAATACCCCATGTCAAATGTTGTAAGAGTAAGAATCAGTCTGTGTGCCACCACGCCGGTACACACACGTGCTCTCCTGGGCTCCGGCCCAGGGCAAACTTTGCCTGCTGTAACACTTTGCCGATGCTCTGAATAAAACCTGAGGAACAACAACACTGCTGCCAGTGAACTCCTTATCTCCGTGCTCCGATCTTTGGTCTGTGTATTTTATTACAAAAAATACACTACATTTGGTGCAAATTGGCCGGTCGGATTGATGTGGACTCTTTCCACGTCAGGCGAGCAGAACCCGTGTCTTCTGAAAGTGGCAGGCGAGGAGAAGACGAGTGGAACCAGCGGACCTTCATTTTTCAGTCTAATGAACAGTGTTTTTGATCGGCGACGGAGTGCAGAGTTTTGCTGTCCTGTCTGCGAGCGGAGGAGTGGACCAGCGTACGAGGTGCTTTGTCTTTGCAACGGAGATGGCGGCGAGGACCACCAGCGAGGAATGTGACGACCAGAACCCAGCATCGCCGGATCATCAATCAGTCGACGGGTTGGTGAACTGCGGCGCGCAGGACGAGGTCGACATAGCCGAGCGAGGGATCTTCATCATCATCTTCAACGTGGACGGGGCAGCAGCGGCAATTGGATGGCGGCGGCAGCGCGCGCCGGGGATCCAGCTGGCCGGCGGCGGGGTCTCCACGTGGGGGGCAAGCTCTCCATGCGACGCGCCGAGCAGCAGCGCGGGGACTGATCCACCAAGCTTGCGGCCTTCACGGGAACCCGCGAGGGGGGCCGTGGATGAACTACGTGGAAGAGGCCTTCTTTTCTTTTTCCCATCTCATTGTGGACAAAATGAGTTGGGAGGGGGGAGATGATAGAGTTTCAGATGGACATGGACTACAATAAGAACAGCCGGAGGAGAAACATCTCCACTCGATCCATGTTTAACTGGACACTTCCAGGTAAAAGAGAGAGCGGTTAAGCTGCAGGAAAGAAGATTTTCCGTTGTTTTATGTCGAAACTATTTAAGATGCCCTTTCCTTGTAGTTTTCGATTTCATAATTGTGCGTTATGTGAGTCTAAAGTCAACGTAAATGAGAAGGCAATGTTGATTTATATATGTTATTTGTCGTGCTAATTAGGAACATTGACTTAAAACGGCCTATTTTAATCAATGCGGCTAAATTGCCTAAATATGAAGAGATTTGTAGTTATTAATAATTAGACTCTGGCGTTTTAAATTGGTTCTAAGTCCGCTCCATCTACTATGTGAGATTACGACAGCAGAGTTTAATCCGTTATAAACACGTTTATTATTCATATTCTAAAAGTGCTCTTTTGTGAGAGAGTTCAAAAGCGACAAACGTCTTGTTTTAAATGTCAGTAAATGTAAGGCTAAAATTCAATTCCGTCATTATTGCTATATTTTGAGATTTCGTAGTTACCAAAAATAGATTCAATTACAGGCCAATGTTGAGAGTAACTCTTTATGTGTTTAAATTAAGCGGGCTTAAAAGGTGTTTTTTATTTTCTTATCGGTAATGTTGTGCTGTCTTTGTTTCGTCAAAAGGTGACGGAACAGGGGCCTTCTCGTCTTGGTTTGCTAAAGGTGGCAAAATTGAGGCATTTCGTGGTCATGTAACTCTCAAAGGAGGGGGTTATGTGATGTGTTCATTGTGCGTAGCATTTTTAGTCTTAAAAGTTTGAATAACGTGAAGAAATACTCCGCTAATTGTAAAGTAAGTGAGTCATATTGGCAACTTTGTGTATAGTCTTAAAATATCCATAACTTTTTGGGGAGAAAATTCTGTACTGTAATTTACTGTACTTTTTGGCTACCTGTG
The DNA here is from genome assembly GCA_039105355.1 of Benthosema pterotum. NCBI lineage: Eukaryota > Metazoa > Chordata > Actinopteri > Myctophiformes > Myctophidae > Benthosema > Benthosema pterotum. The sequence continues at coordinate 49,113,313 of CM076970.1, read as the reverse complement.
AGGAGAAAGTTGGCTAGGGTCAAAGGGGGGTGCAAAAATCCTGTATCAAAAATTATGAATATAGATTATTATTGTTTTTGTGATGGTTTTTGATCAACCATCAAAGGGGGGAGTGAAGTCTCGTTAATAATATATATTCATAATCTACATGACATAATCTATAAAGTAGTGATTTCACTAGTCAATCTACAATATGCTACAATGTGCTAATTATTATTCGTCACCTGGGCGTCGTTAGAGGAAGCCCTTTGAGCTCCCTGGCGGGCACCCTAGGTGATGGAGCCAGGACATTTGTGAGACAATAAGGTGTTGACATAGCAAAAGGACGAGTCATCAAAGGACTTTCTAGAATGTGGTTTGCATCAGTTGAAAGAAACTTTGTGCCAACACGTCTGGAGTGAATGTATATTGTCGCCGCCATTTTGTCTGAGATGTATCGCACGTAGGCAACGTATTTCTCATGTATAAATACCCCATGTCAAATGTTGTAAGAGTAAGAATCAGTCTGTGTGCCACCACGCCGGTACACACACGTGCTCTCCTGGGCTCCGGCCCAGGCGGACACTGCCTGCTTAATGCTGCCGATGCTGAATAAATCCATCTGAAGTACATCTTTGCTGTCTGCTGCTTGAACTCCATGCTTCTCCGTGCTCCGATCTTTGGTCTGTGTATTTTATTACAAAAAATACACTACAGTGACATTTGAGAGAAGTGATGTCCACACTGATCACATCCATAGGGTTTCTCTCCGGTGTGAATTCTCTGGTGTGTTTTAAGGTTGGACATTGTAGTGAAGCGTTTTCCACAGTGATCACAGCTGTGGTCTTTTTGTTTACCCAAACTTCTTTGTTCATTCGCCTCTGGTAGAACAGGGAAGTCAGTCTGATGATGCAGCACTGAATTGGAAACAAAGAGACAAAGTAATGTTGTTTAGATACATGTCTTGCACTAGTTATAAGCCAACATATGCAACAGTTCACCAGCCAACATCTCCCATAGAAATCTGTAGCGACACTCCCTCATGTAAAAATAGTATGCATGCAGACTCCCTTTAACTCTCTTTAACGTTCATCATACATGTTCTATGGTCAATATTCTAGAGCTAAGAATAGTGAAATTGTTATAAAACCTTGCACATACTGCATAAGCATGCTTGTTCTACATGGGTGATAATTTATTAATTAAGAACAAGAACACTGTAGTGCATTTTAAACAAAAATAACAGGTTGTTTTAGTTTGTGTTAATTAAAACAAAAACACTGTAAATAAGTTAGAGATGTATTGGTTGCCACTGACAGTCTGTATATGTAGAAGTAGTAGAAGTAAGTAACTTACAGAGGTCCTGATGATTATCCTGTTGAGCAGAATTGTCCATGGTGTAGTTGAGAGAGTTCATATTCACCTGAAGTCTGGAGAGCACAGTCAGATGTGTTCAGAAATGATTGATATCCTGGAGATGATGTGGAGAAATTGCAACTACAATCTCTTCTTATAATAGAGAGCTTGAGTTGTCACCACTAACTGCTTGCAATTGATTGGCCAAAGAGGAGAACAATAGAACAACCTCTCAACCAATCAGAAAGTAACAAACTGCTGCATGTGCTCCACCCCTCTCTCCTCCCCCAGGTCATGCTCTATGCAAAAATATAGAAATATGAGATTGCATTGTAAGCTTCATATTTGATGTAACTAAACTTAATGAAACATTGATGTATGGGCATAACTACATCCTAATAGTATATCTGAACATGAGTAAACTCAAAGCATGATTGGACATGAATCCAAAAGAATGGACACTTTTTGCTTCAATTACTCAAACAAAATGATCTCACAGAGATGTATCTGTGTCTCAATTTGAAAATAATACACTGCATGAGTTATTAGTGTAATAAAAACATGAAGATAGAATGTGCACACTGTATTTGGCTTCAACAACTTTAAAGCCAGATAAAGGTACATTTGCATGTTTCATGTATGTAATTCAACCATGAACTAGCATGTTTTGTTGGCCCCAGGAAACATAACCTTACAAGTTATAAGAATATTTATATAGAAGTATATAGTTATATAGAAATATCCTGTGTTCACTGTTTGCTTTTGACGTACTGTTTCAGTTTCATGTTTTGCTTGTCATAATATCGTGTACAACGATATATAAGGAGCAGAAAGAAATGTGGCATTGTAGCATGGACATAGTGGGGATCAGGTATGTTGAAAAGTAATACAATCTATTATCTTACAATATTATCTGGCACCACCTTCTGAATTACTGACAATTGTGACTATTAGAGTGTTGTGTTGTGAAGATGTCATGGTGTCTTAGTACTAGTTAGCTTATGTCGGTTATAAGGTTCAGTTCCAGCTGTAGTAATATGGTGACACCTCTGTTGTACAAGTGTTTTCTGAAATCACAAAATCACCACTTCACTCAGCTGGCATGTAAGATGTTGTGTGCATGTTATTATTTATTTATTTAATTTATTTATTTATTTATTTATTTATTTATTTATTTATTTATTTATTTATTTATTTATTTATTTATTTATTTATTTATTTATTTTTTCTGCACATTCTGTACATCTAGTTTAATCATGTCCTGGTCAAACGATTCCCTATACTATTTAAATATTCCACTCCATTCACACAGTACTATAGGACTACTCTGCATGCACTCACTTATATGCAAATCAGTTGGCCACTCAAATAAGTTGGCCATTCAACAATATGGTCACACAGACACACCCTAACCCAATATCACCTGCCCATTAACAATGGGACAGACATCTCTCAAAACATCCCACAACAATCACAACCATTTTTTTTTATCACATGATGCAAATGAGATGTGGTGTTGGGAACTATGCATAATGTAGGACACCTAATCATTTCCTGATGTGTCTTAGTAATGAAAATGGTCCTGGAAATTATCTTTACTTACACATCAGTTCATTCAGCACTTGTACTATAAATGTTAGTGAGAATCCTAGCTCTGTGTTCTAAATGCACTTGTACTATAAATGTTAGTGAGAATCCTAGCTCTGTGTTCTAAATGCACTTGTACTATAAATGTTAGTGAGAATCCTAGCTCTGTGTTCTAAATGCACTTGTACTATAAATACAGTTTGTGAACTGAGGAGCTGAGGTTGGTGTGTAGACAGTAAAGTCCAGAGAGACATGAAGAGTTAGAAGTATGAATAATTTGTTCTAGGTCTTGGGAAGTGAGAATTGGTTTTATTTTGGAATTGACAGAAACAGGACTGGACAACTGACCTACATGCTAATCAAAGTTGTACTGTTGTTGAAGAAAGTCTTGATATTTCTTGCTGAAACATTAAGGTTTAACCCTAACTATGTAACTCTTCTTTTCATTTCATTTAAGGCTGGGAATCCATTTTGGATTCTGTACACTACAGTATTACAGTATTTCAAATTTCATTTTTGATGCAGTTATATAAACATTTGACGTTTTTCAGAAAACTTAGATCAGGCCTAAATGGGTTCATGGAAAACATTAAAAAACACAGTGTAGCACCCAGCCATGAGCCAGCGACAACAACCCCGCCAATCGGGCTCAGCCGTATTGGCGCGACTTGTTGTGCGTTGGACTGGCGAGTGGGAGTCCCGGGTTCGATCCCCGCTTCCGCGTAATACTACAATCTCGCGTAGTCGGCAGGATTTGGAGTGCGGGTGTTATCCCCAATATACCCGTATACGTCCTTGCGGGTCCACATGAGGGACATCACGTACGGGGGTCCGTGGTGTGAAGTGTGAAGCGCGAGGACGCGCTCCAAAAGATCAAGGGGGTGAATGTAGCACCCAGCCATGAGCCAGCGACAACAACCCCGCCAATCGGGCTCAGCCGTATTGGCGCGACTTGTTGTGCGTTGGACTGGCGAGTGGGAGTCCCGGGTTCGATCCCCGCTTCCGCGTAATACTACAACAGCATACATGACAATCCTTTTAAGACCCACTAGGAGATTCACCCTCAAATGCAACCACATTGCACAGGCAATAATTTGATCTGAGGTGTTCAAATTTAGATTTTTGATTGATGGATTTGAATTTAAAAATGTTATTAACAGATAGCAGAATGGGTACTGTCCAATGAACGTGCAGGCCAATACAAAAACTGCTACGAGGATGAACTCAAAGGGCATCAGGGTTGTCCATTTTTAGTTCTTAACAACATACAAACAAATATAAATACATGCTTAGGAAAAAAGGAAAATATGTACAGAATAGGGCAGAGGTTTTCAACCATTGGCCCCTGACAGGATTCCAGCTGGTCCACAGCTAAATGATGGACAGTTGGCAAGCAAATGGACCCTTATAGATCTGTAACTCTTGAGAGAGTAAACTTAAAATAAACTGACCCTTAACGGGTTCATTTGGTTTCATTTACACTCTCAATCTTGAAAACCCTTTGTTTTGCGTTCGAGAGACAGAATAAATAGTGGTCCCTGTTATCAAAAAGGTTGAAAACCACTGGTATATAACAATAAAGGGGATGCAGTGTCCTCTGATGATGAGCTTCACACATTCTGATCAGTCAGACTGAGAGTGAATGGACAGCAGACAGTGTGAATGGTTGTTTGGTGCAATTTGATCATTTCTTCCTATTGTTTCAGGACTGACTCAATAGTTTACCTTTGAGATGTTGCTCAGCATTTTGTAGGCTAAACTTGAATCTTGAATGCAAATGATTTCCATACATGTTACACAAGATACTGCAGGAGTATCGGCTGTAAACACTCAACTTATCATACTAAAAGGACCTCATGCAAACTGGTTGTCCCATCCATCCAGCAGGGTTACACACCTGGTCTAACCCATTCTCACCTGCCATTAACAATGGGACAGACATTCCCCAGCAGTTCCCAAAGACACACAGTGGTAGTTTGCATTGATCCCTACTAAAGTATGATTAAACACACATAGTAATAGGGCCAAAATGTTTGCTACTTTTAATTGCAACAAAGCACAAATATAAAATAAAGTTCTTGTTTTTTTGTCTTATTATAGATTTGATTCAAACTGGGTAATAACAACAGTCATTTTTCAGACTACAAAATGTAAAATAATAAAGTACCCTATTAAAAGGGGGAGAGGTAACAGTGTAAATAACAGTGATTCTAATTGGGTGGAGTTTTTTATGTGATGTATATATTGGGAGAGTAATATGAAACCAAATGAACCTCAAGGTTTTATTTTATTTTACAATCAACAGTTAAATCTAGTAATAAAACGTGGCACCTGCCATGTTCCATCAGGTGTAGTTTAGTGCCTGTCTGAGATGGCTGAGATGGCTGACTGGCTGTTTATTCGTCCGTGTACATTTATGAACCACCATAAAGTGAACAATGTTTTGGGGGAGTGTCTTTATACAAAGTAAAAGGGGTTTAGTACTTTAGAGATTTTTTTTTTGTTGTTGTTGTTGTATTGGGTCTTGATGATGCTTTCGGGCACTTTAATATAAAATGCACCTTAAAGGCAAGTTTACAGTATTGGTCCAAAACAGATTTAAAGGAGTAATGCAGATGGGAGTGACAAAGAGTGATAAAGAGTTGAAATGGACTTTATTTTTGACGTGTTGAGGAACAGAATGACAGAAGCCACAGTTTATTATATTTTGTTTTGGTATTGGATGTAACTGGACTGTTCTATATGAACAAAAGAAAACAACATGTGAATGTATATGGAATGTACTTGATCTGATCAGGTCTGGATCAGGACTCCACCGGCTCGGGTCACGTCACCCTGTGAGGGCAACATTAGACAAATATGTCTAGATAGACAACAAGAAAAATAACAGTATTGCTAATATATGAAGTGCTATTAATATGCTGAATAAAAATAAACAAAAGCAACATTAGAGAATTCATGAAATTTATTGTGGACTGTGAATAAAAACATACAGACAGGAACTAGTGAAAAGACACTACCAATGTTTTGCTCACTCCATCAATTTAACATCTATCTATACATCTTTCTATCTCTATCATTCATGAAAAAACACACAAAACTGATGGACAAAAACAAAACATCTACTGCTTAAATTGCAGTGAAAGAATAGGTTAGAAAAACTAACAATAAGAACGAATGTATGTGCAAATAAAATGTACTACTAAAGCCAGTAAAAGACAGTTCACTCAATATGTTAAGCTACTTGCAATGAGTCACCCAATCGATGTTTGATCTACAATCAGCATGCTCATATACATGTAATTCGTTTAAAACAGCGTAGACTCTTAATAAATGTTTGCTCGAAAAAGTATGCTACACTTTATGGTATGTGTATTTTCTGTTGCACCTGTTCTAAAGAAGCTCTTCTCACACTAAATAGACACATCTTCAAGGCTGAGCATGAGAGAAGTGTTGTTCACAGTGATCCATGTGCTTTCTATCTAGTGTGGATTTTCTGGTGTCTTTTAAGGTTGGATATCTGAGAAAAATGTTGTCCACAGTGATCACATCCATAGGGTTTCTCTCCTGTGTGAACTTTTTGGTGTGTTTTAAGGTGGCCCATCTGAGAGAAGTATTGCCCACACTGATCACATCCATATGGTTTCTCTCCTGTGTGAATCCTCTGGTGTTTTTTAAGGCTGGACAATACAGAGAAGTGTTTTCCACACTGGTCACATCCATAGGGTTTCTCTCCTGTGTGAATTCTCTGGTGTGTTTTAAGGTGGGACAGGTGAGAGAAGTGCTGTCCACACTGATCACATCCATATGGTTTCTCTCCTGTGTGAATTCTCTGGTGTGCCTTAAGGTGGGGCCTTTGAGAGAACTGTTGTCCACACTGATCACACCCATAAGGTTTCTCGCCTGTATGAATTCTCTGGTGTTGTTTAAGGATGTCCATTCGAGAGAAGTGTTGTCCACACTGATCACATCCATAGGGTTTCTCTCCTGTGTGAATTCTCTTGTGGTTTTTAAGGCTGGACAATACAGAGAAGTGTTGTCCACACTTGTCACATCCATAGGGTTTCTCTCCTGTGTGAATTCTCTGGTGTGTTTTAAGTGTACCCAAGTCAGAGAAGTGTTGTCCACACTGATCACATCCGTAGAGTTTTTCTCCTGTGTGAATTCTCTGGTGTGCTTTAAGTCTGGACATTGTAGGGAAGCGTTTTCCACACTGATCACAGCAGTGGTCTTTTTGTTTAGCCAAACTTCTTTGTTCATTCACCTCTAGCAGAGGTGAAGTCTTGTGATGCAGCACTGAATTGGAAAAAAAAAAATAGACAAGACATATGTTGTTTAAACACATGTCACACACTATTTATAAGCCAACATACACACTCAAATGTTCACAATCATTCACCATTTCCCATAGAAATCTGTATCGTCACTCCCTCATGGCATGAATATTATGCATGCAGTTACGGTCTCCCTTTAACATTCATCATACATGTTCTACGGTTAAGAATTGCCAAATTGTTATAAAACCTTGCACATACTGCATGAGCATGCTTGTTCTACATGGATTAAAAGATAATTTACTTGTCTTAGTTTGTGCTAATTAAAAAAACACAGCAATTATCTTAAATATGTATTGGTTGGCATTGACATTCTGTTTATCAATGTAGAAACAGTCAGTAACTTACAGAGGTCTTGATGATCATCCTGTTGAGCAGAATTTTCTATGGTGTGGTTAAGAGAGTTCATCTTCACCTGAAGTCTGGAGGCCACAGTCAGATGTGTTCAGAAATTATTGTTATCCTGGAGTTGATGTGGAGAAATTCCATCTACAATCTCTTCTTATACTAGAGAGGTTGAGTTGTCACCACTAACTGCTTGGGATTGATTGGCCAAAGAGGAGAACAATAGAACAACCTCTCAACCAATCAGAAAGTAACAAACTGCTGTATGTGCTCCACCCCTCTCTCCTCCCCCAGGTCATGCTCTATGCAAAAATATAGAAATGTGAGATTGCATTGTAAGCTTCATATTTGATGTAACTAAACTTAATGATACATTAGTGTATGGACATAACTACATCCAATTAGTATATCTGAACTTGAGTAAATTAAAAGCATGATTTGACATGAATCCAAAAGAATGGACACTGTCAAAGCATGCATTAAAATAATTCTATATGAAAAAAAAAAAACATTTTGCTTCAATTACTCAAACAAAATGACCTCACAGAGATGTCTCTGTGTCTCAGTTTGAAAATAATACACTGCATTAGTGTAATAAAAACATGAAGATAGAATGTGCACACAACTTTAACTGTAATTCGACCATGAACTAGCATTTTGTGTTGGCCCCAGACAACATAACTTTACAAGTTATAAAATATCATGTGTCCACTGTTTGATTTTGATGTATTGTTTCAATTTCATGTTTTGCTTGTTATAATATCGTGTACAATGATATATAAGGAGCAGAAATAAATGTGGCATTGTAGCATGAACATAGTGGGGGGAGCAGGTATGTTGAAAAGGAATACAATCTATTATCTTATAATATTATCTGGCACCACCTTCTGAATTACGGACAATTGTGACTATTAGAGTGTTGTGTTGTGAAGATATCATGGTGTCTTAGTACTATTTAGCTTATGTCGGTTATAAGGTTCAGTTCCAGCTGCAGTAATATGGTGACACCTCTGTTGTACAAGTGTTTTCTGAAATCACAAAATCACCACTTCACTAAGCTGGAATGTAAGATGTTGTGTGCATGTTTTTTTTTTTCTTTTTTTCTGCACATTCTGTACATCTAGTTTAATCATGTCCTGGTCAAACGATTCCCTATACTATTTAAATATTCCACTCCATTCACACAGTACTATAGGACTACTCTGCATGCACTCACTTATATGCAAATCAGTTGGCCACTCAAATCAGTTGGCCATTCAGCAATATGGTTACACAGACACACCCTAACCCAGTATCAGCTGTCCATTAACAATGGACAGACATCTCTCAAAACATCCCACAACAATCACAACCATTTTTTTATCACATGATGCAAATGAGATGTAGTGTTGGGAACTATGGATAATGTAGGACACCTAATCATTTCCTGATGTGTCTTAGTAATGAAAAATGGTCCTGGAAATTATCTTTACTTACACATCAGTTCATTCAGCACTTGTACTATAAATGTTAGTGAGAATCCTAGCTCTGTGTTCTAAATGCACTTGTACTGTAACATTAAGGTTTAACCCTAACTATGTAACTCTTCTTTTCATTTCATTTAAGGCTGGGAATCCATTTTGGATTCTGTACACTACTACAGTATTATAGTATTTCAAATGTCATTTTTGATGCAGTTATATAAACATTTGACGTTTTTTCAGAAAACTTAGGTCAGGCCTAAATGGGTTAATGGAAACCATTAAAAAACACAGCATACATGACAATCCTTTTAAGAGCCACTAGGGGAATCACCCTGAAATGCAACCACATTGCACAGGGAATCATTTGATCTGAGGTGTTCAAATTTAGATTTTTGATCGAATTAATTGATTTAATTTAAAATGTTATTAACAGATAGCAGAATGGGTACAGTCCAATGAAAGTGCAGGTCAATACAAAAACTGCTAAGAGGATGAACTCAAAAGGCATCAGGGTCGTCCATTTTTAGTTCTTAAAAACATACAAACACATATAAATACATGCTTAGGAAAAAAGGGAAAGTATAGAGCAGAGGTTTTCAACCACTGGCCCCTGACAGGATTCCAGCCGGTCCCCAGCTAAATGATGGACAATTGGTAAGCAAATGGACCCTTACAGATCTGTAACTCTTGAGTGAAAAAGGAAACCAAACAGACCCTTAACGGGTTTATTTGGTTTCATTTACACTTTCAAGAGTTAAATTATGTGTAAATATCATAGTTACTTAAAGAATCTACGCAATTAGAACATGTAGAAGAATTGTTACTTTGACCAACATTTTGCCAGTTATTTCTACTAAACTTGAAAACCCTTTGTTTTGCGTCTGACAGACAGAAAAAATAGTGGTCCCTGTTATCAAAAAGGTTGAAAACCACTGGTATGTAACAACAACAGACTTGAGAGTGAATGGACAGCAGACAGTGTGAATGGTTGTTTGGTGCAATTTGATAATTTCTTCCTATTGTTCCAGGACTGGCTCGATAGTTTAACTTGAATGAAATGATTCTTATACATGTTACACACAATACTGCAGGAGTATCGGCTGTAAGCACTCAACTTATCATACTAAAAGGACCTCATGCAAACTGGTTGTCCCATCCATCCAGCAGGGTTACACACCTGGTCTAACCCATTCTCACCTGCCATTAACAATGGGACAGACATTCCCCAGCAGTTCCCAAAGTACAGGATAACCTTTCACAGAAACACAGTGATAGTTTGCATTAAAGGCTGATTAAACACACATAGTCTGCCCAATGTTGGGCTTTAAATGTTTTTTTTTTTACTTAATGTGAATACGTCTTTGAGTTGCAGTTCCTTTAATTTGATGAAAAAAAAAAACGTTATTGGTTCTCTGTAGTTTTTTTGTTATTCAGTATTTACAGTATACAGCATGTTTCCCCTCACTTCCTGTAAGTTACAAAGTTACAATACATTGGCATTTGTACATACATTTAAAACAGGATTAATAGCATAGCACTGGCCAAGGTCATAGGACCAAAATGTTTGCTACTTTTAATTACAACATTAGCACAAATATAAAATAAGTTTTTTTTCCTTAAGTCGATTCAAGGAGTTCTCCTTTATGTTATACAGCGAGCAAGTCTTTTTTCCCTACCAGCTCTCCTCTGTGTTTAAAACAGTCTCACACACCCTAGAAGTCCCTAAAACATTCACAAGCCGTTCTAACAAGATATCTAAAGATGACCTTCATATTCTACATTTAGGTGTAGGAATATTTTGAAAGTTCCTCATTGTTTCTCAATGTGAACCACCTCATGATTCAATGTGGTGCCTGTCATGTTCCATCAGGTGTTATAGTAGTTTAGTGTCTGTCGGAGATAAGATGGCTGACTCTGTCGCCCATCTTAAACTAGACCCTCCAACTGAATGATGGTTTCCATCTTCTTTGAAGGAAAGGTTGCCATGCCAACATAAAAGAGAAGAACAGTAGGACTCTGCAAACATAGCCTATATATGTTGGTATTTTTTTTTAACAAAGAGGTGTAGGTGGGAAAGAATTCTGTCATTACTGACAGAAAATGGAGAAATGACAAGTACAAACTCTTCTTACACTAGAGAACTTGAGAAGTCACGACTGCTTGGGATTGATTGGCCAACAGTAGGCCAAAGAGAGGACTAACCACCACTATACATACAGTCTAGTTAAAGATTATAACCTTGCAAAGTCATAATGTAGGGATGACTAATAGCTCTAGTTGTTATTGTTGCCTTTTGGGTGTTGTAGTATTTTCCAGTCTAAAAAATTAAAAGCAATTGATTACCAATACTATAAACGTCCATCCATTCACACAATACTATAGGACTGCTCTATATGCACTCTACTTGTAATACCAATAGGAACATGTGCAAATCAGTTGGCCATTCAGCAACACAGACACACCCTAACCCAGTATCACCTGTCCATTAACAATAGGACAGACATCTCTCAAAACATCCCCATTTGTATCACATGCAAATGAGATTTGGCAGTGGAAACTATGCAAAATGTAGGTCACACATTTCCTGGTGTGTCTTAGTAAAAATGACCCTGGATATTGTCTTCACTTACACATCAGTTCATTCTGCATAATAAAATACTGCTCTAAAAGTAAAAGCAGTGTGTTTAACATATTTCCTCCTTTTCGCCTATGTTTGCTGACTTAGTCCTGAATATTTAGTCCTGAAGACACTTTCGAGCACTGATATCCTGGATATGATGTGGAGAATTGACAACATTCTCTTCTTATACTAGATAGTTTGAGTTGTCACCACTAACTGCATGGGGTTGTTTGGCCAAAGAGGATTTACTATTTAATAACAGTGTGTTGTTTCTGGTTTGTGACACCAATGTATCATAAAAAACACAAATAGTCACATTGTCAGTAATTCAGAAGGTGGTACCAGATAATAACCTGCCCATTCGAGAGAAGTGATGTCCACACTGATCACATCCATAGGGTTTCTCTCCTGTGTGAATTCTCTGGTGTTTTTTAAGGTTGGACAAGTCAGAGAAGTGTTGTCCACACTGATCACATCCATAGGGTTTCTCTCCTGTGTGGATTTTCTGGTGTCTTTTAAGGCTGCCCATTCGAGAGAAGTGTTGTCCACACTGATCACATCCATAGGGTTTCTCTCCTGTGTGAATTCTCTGGTGTTTTTTAAGGATGGACAAATCAGAGAAGTGTTGTCCACACTGATCACATCCATAGGGTTTCTCTCCTGTGTGAATTTTCTGGTGTCTTTTAAGGCTGGTCATCCGAGAGAAGTGTTGTCCACACTGATCACATCCATATGGTTTCTCCCCTGTGTGAATTCTCTGGTGTGCTTTAAGTTTGCTCATTTCAGAAAAGTGTTGTCCACACTGATCACATCCATAGGGTTTCTCTCCTGTGTGAATTCTCTGGTGTGTTTTAAGGCTGGATATCTGAGAGAAGTGTTGTCCACACTGATCACATCCATAGGGTTTCTCTCCATTGTGAACTTTCTTGTGATCTTTCAGGGTAGACATTCGAGAGAAGTGTTGTCCACACTGTTCACATCCATAGGGTTTCTCTCCTGTGTGAATTCTTTGGTGTTTTTTAAGGCTGGACAAGTCAGAGAAGTGTTGTCCACACTGGTCACATCCATAGGGTCTCTCGCCAGTGTGAATTCTCTGGTGTCTGTTAAGGCTGGACGTTGTAGGGAAGCGTTTTCCACACTGATCACAGCAGTGGTCTTTTTGTTTAGCCAAACTTCTCTGTTCATTCACCTCTGGTAGAACAGGGGAGTGAATCTGATGATGCAGCACTGAATTGGAAACAAAGACAAGAGAAATGCTGTTTAGACACGTATGTAAGTCAACATACACACTCAACAGTTGACCAGACATTCAATATTTCCCATAGAGATCTGTTTCGGCACTCAATTCATGGCACGAATAGTATGCATGCAGTTACCGTCTCACTTTGGTTCCCTTTAACGTTTATCTTACAGTACATGTTCTATGGTCAATACTCTATGGTTAAGAATAGCCAAATTGTTATAAAACCTTGCACATACTGCATGAGCATGCCGGTTCTACATGGATGAAAACATGATCATTTGTTGATTATTTGCAAGAGCAGTGCGTTTTAGACATGTGAATGTATATGTAATGTACTTGATCTGATCAGGTCTGGATCAGGGGTCCACCGGCTCGGGTCACGTCACCCTGTGAGGGCAACATTAGACAAATATGTCTAGATAGACAACAAGAAAAATAACAGTATTGCTAATATATGAAGTGCTATTAATATGCTGAATAAAAATAAACAAAAGCAACATTAGAGAATTCATGAAATTTATTGTGGACTGTGAATAAAAACATACAGACAGGAACTAGTGAAAAGACACTACCAATGTTTTGCTCACTCCATCAATTTAACATCTATCTATCTCTACATCTTTCTATCTCTATCATTCATGAAAAAACACACAAAACTGATGGACAAAAACAAAACATCTACTGCTTAAATTGCAGTGAAAGAATAGGTTAGAAAAACTAACAATAAGAACGAATGTATGTGCAAATAAAATGTACTACTAAAGCCAGTAAAAGACAGTTCACTCAATATGTTAAGCTACTTGCAATGAGTCACCCAATCGATGTTTGATCTACAATCAGCATGCTCATATACAGTACATGTAATTCGTTTAAAACAGCGTAGACTCTTAATAAATGTTTGCTCGAAAAAGTATGCTACACTTTATGGTATGTGTATTTTCTGTTGCACCTGTTCTAAAGAAGCTCTTCTCACACTAAATAGACACATCTTCAAGGCTGAGCATGAGAGAAGTGTTGTTCACAGTGATCCATGTGCTTTCTATCTAGTGTGGATTTTCTGGTGTTTTTTAAGGTTGGATATCTGAGAAAAATGTTGTCCACAGTGATCACATCCATAGGGTTTCTCTCCTGTGTGAACTTTTTGGTGTGTTTTAAGGTTGCCCATCTGAGAGAAGTATTGCCCACACTGATCACATCCATAGGGTTTCTCTCCTGTGTGAATCCTCTGGTGTTTTTTAAGGCTGGACAATACAGAGAAGTGTTTTCCACACTGGTCACATCCATAGGGTTTCTCTCCTGTGTGAATTCTCTGGTGTGTTTTAAGGTGGGACAGGTGAGAGAAGTGCTGTCCACACTGATCACATCCATATGGTTTCTCTCCTGTGTGAATTCTCTGGTGTGCCTTAAGGTGGGGCCTTTGAGAGAACTGTTGTCCACACTGATCACACCCATAAGGTTTCTCGCCTGTATGAATTCTCTGGTGTTGTTTAAGGATGTCCATTCGAGAGAAGTGTTGTCCACACTGATCACATCCATAGGGTTTCTCTCCTGTGTGAATTCTCTTGTGGTTTTTAAGGCTGGACAATACAGAGAAGTGTTGTCCACACTTGTCACATCCATAGGGTTTCTCTCCTGTGTGAATTCTCTGGTGTGTTTTAAGTGTACCCAAGTCAGAGAAGTGTTGTCCACACTGATCACATCCGTAGAGTTTTTCTCCTGTGTGAATTCTCTGGTGTGCTTTAAGTCTGGACATTGTAGGGAAGCGTTTTCCACACTGATCACAGCAGTGGTCTTTTTGTTTAGCCAAACTTCTTTGTTCATTCACCTCTAGCAGAGGTGAAGTCTTGTGATGCAGCACTGAATTGGAAAAAAAAAAATAGACAAGACATATGTTGTTTAAACACATGTCACACACTATTTATAAGCCAACATACACACTCAAATGTTCACAATCATTCACCATTTCCCATAGAAATCTGTATCGTCACTCCCTCATGGCATGAATATTATGCATGCAGTTACGGTCTCCCTTTAACATTCATCATACATGTTCTACGGTTAAGAATTGCCAAATTGTTATAAAACCTTGCACATACTGCATGAGCATGCTTGTTCTACATGGATTAAAAGATAATTTACTTGTCTTAGTTTGTGCTAATTAAAAAAACACAGCAATTATCTTAAATATGTATTGGTTGGCATTGACATTCTGTTTATCAATGTAGAAACAGTCAGTAACTTACAGAGGTCTTGATGATCATCCTGTTGAGCAGAATTTTCTATGGTGTGGTTAAGAGAGTTCATCTTCACCTGAAGTCTGGAGGCCACAGTCAGATGTGTTCAGAAATTATTGTTATCCTGGAGTTGATGTGGAGAAATTCCATCTACAATCTCTTCTTATACTAGAGAGCTTGAGTTGTCACCACTAACTGCTTGGGATTGATTGGCCAAAGAGGAGAACAATAGAACAACCTCTCAACCAATCAGAAAGTAACAAACTGCTGTATGTGCTCCACCCCTCTCTCCTCCCCCAGGTCATGCTCTATGCAAAAATATAGAAATGTGAGATTGCATTGTAAGCTTCATATTTGATGTAACTAAACTTAATGATACATTAGTGTATGAACATAACTACATCCAATTAGTATATCTGAACTTGAGTAAATTAAAAGCATGATTTGACATGAATCCAAAAGAATGGACACTGTCAAAGCATGCATTAAAATAATTCTATATGAAAAAAAAAAAACATTTTGCTTCAATTACTCAAACAAAATGACCTCACAGAGATGTCTCTGTGTCTCAGTTTGAAAATAATACACTGCATTAGTGTAATAAAAACATGAAGATAGAATGTGCACACAACTTTAACTGTAATTCGACCATGAACTAGCATTTTGTGTTGGCCCCAGACAACATAACTTTACAAGTTATAAAATATCATGTGTCCACTGTTTGATTTTGATGTATTGTTTCAATTTCATGTTTTGCTTGTTATAATATCGTGTACAATGATATATAAGGAGCAGAAATAAATGTGGCATTGTAGCATGAACATAGTGGGGGGAGCAGGTATGTTGAAAAGGAATACAATCTATTATCTTATAATATTATCTGGCACCACCTTCTGAATTACGGACAATTGTGACTATTAGAGTGTTGTGTTGTGAAGATATCATGGTGTCTTAGTACTATTTAGCTTATGTCGGTTATAAGGTTCAGTTCCAGCTGCAGTAATATGGTGACACCTCTGTTGTACAAGTGTTTTCTGAAATCACAAAATCACCACTTCAAGCTGGAATGTAAGATGTTGTGTGCATGTTTTTTTTTTTTCCCTGCACATTCTGTACATCTAGTTTAATCATGTCCTGGTCAAACGATTCCCTATACTATTTAAATATTCCACTCCATTCACACAGTACTATAGGACTACTCCTCACTTATATGCAAATCAGTTGGCCACTCAAATCAGTTGGCCATTCAGCAATATGGTTACACAGACACACCCTAACCCAGTATCAGCTGTCCATTAACAATGGGACAGACATCTTTCAAACCATCCCACAACAATCACAACCATTTTTTTATCACATGATGCAAATGAGATGTAGTGTTGGGAACTATGGATAATGTAGGACACCTAATCATTTCCTGATGTGTCTTAGTAATGAAAAATGGTCCTGGAAATTATCTTTACTTACACATCAGTTCATTCAGCACTTGTACTATAAATGTTAGTGAGAATCCTAGCTCTGTGTTCTAAATGCACTTGTACTGTAACATTAAGGTTTAACCCTAACTATGTAACTCTTCTTTTCATTTCATTTAAGGCTGGGAATCCATTTTGGATTCTGTACACTACTACAGTATTATAGTATTTCAAATGTCATTTTTGATGCAGTTATATAAACATTTGACGTTTTTTCAGAAAACTTAGGTCAGGCCTAAATGGGTTAATGGAAACCATTAAAAAACACAGCATACATGACAATCCTTTTAAGAGCCACTAGGGGAATCACCCTGAAATGCAACCACATTGCACAGGGAATCATTTGATCTGAGGTGTTCAAATTTAGATTTTTGATCGAATTGATTGATTTAATTTAAAATGTTATTAACAGATAGCAGAATGGGTACAGTCCAATGAAAGTGCAGGTCAATACAAAAACTGCTAAGAGGATGAACTCAAAAGGCATCAGGGTCGTCCATTTTTAGTTCTTAAAAACATACAAACACATATAAATACATGCTTAGGAAAAAGGGAAAGTATAGAGCAGAGGTTTTCAACCACTGGCCCCTGACAGGATTCCAGCCGGTCCCCAGCTAAATGATGGACAATTGGTAAGCAAATGGACCCTTACAGATCTGTAACTCTTGAGTGAAAAAGGAAACCAAACAGACCCTTAACGGGTTTATTTGGTTTCATTTACACTTTCAAGAGTTAAATTATGTGTAAATATCATAGTTACTTAAAGAATCTACGCAATTAGAACATGTAGAAGAATTGTTACTTTGACCAACATTTTGCCAGTTATTTCTACTAAACTTGAAAACCCTTTGTTTTGCGTCTGACAGACAGAAAAAATAGTGGTCCCTGTTATCAAAAAGGTTGAAAACCACTGGTATGTAACAACAACAGACTTGAGAGTGAATGGACAGCAGACAGTGTGAATGGTTGTTTGGTGCAATTTGATAATTTCTTCCTATTGTTCCAGGACTGGCTCGATAGTTTAACTTGAATGAAATGATTCTTATACATGTTACACACAATACTGCAGGAGTATCGGCTGTAAGCACTCAACTTATCATACTAAAAGGACCTCATGCAAACTGGTTGTCCCATCCATCCAGCAGGGTTACACACCTGGTCTAACCCATTCTCACCTGCCATTAACAATGGGACAGACATTCCCCAGCAGTTCCCAAAGTACAGGATAACCTTTCACAGAAACACAGTGATAGTTTGCATTAAAGGCTGATTAAACACACATAGTCTGCCCAATGTTGGGCTTTAAATGTTTTTTTTTTTACTTAATGTGAATACGTCTTTGAGTTGCAGTTCCTTTAATTTGATGAAAAAAAAAAACGTTATTGGTTCTCTGTAGTTTTTTTGTTATTCAGTATTTACAGTATACAGCATGTTTCCCCTCACTTCCTGTAAGTTACAAAGTTACAATACATTGGCATTTGTACATACATTTAAAACAGGATTAATAGCATAGCACTGGCCAAGGTCATAGGACCAAAATGTTTGCTACTTTTAATTACAACATTAGCACAAATATAAAATAAGTTTTTTTTCCTTAAGTCGATTCAAGGAGTTCTCCTTTATGTTATACAGCGAGCAAGTCTTTTTTCCCTACCAGCTCTCCTCTGTGTTTAAAACAGTCTCACACACCCTAGAAGTCCCTAAAACATTCACAAGCCGTTCTAACAAGATATCTAAAGATGACCTTCATATTCTACATTTAGGTGTAGGAATATTTTGAAAGTTCCTCATTGTTTCTCAATGTGAACCACCTCATGATTCAATGTGGTGCCTGTCATGTTCCATCAGGTGTTATAGTAGTTTAGTGTCTGTCGGAGATAAGATGGCTGACTCTGTCGCCCATCTTAAACTAGACCCTCCAACTGAATGATGGTTTCCATCTTCTTTGAAGGAAAGGTTGCCATGCCAACATAAAAGAGAAGAACAGTAGGACTCTGCAAACATAGCCTATATATGTTGGTATTTTTTTTTAACAAAGAGGTGTAGGTGGGAAAGAATTCTGTCATTACTGACAGAAAATGGAGAAATGACAAGTACAAACTCTTCTTACACTAGAGAACTTGAGAAGTCACGACTGCTTGGGATTGATTGGCCAACAGTAGGCCAAAGAGAGGACTAACCACCACTATACATACAGTCTAGTTAAAGATTATAACCTTGCAAAGTCATAATGTAGGGATGACTAATAGCTCTAGTTGTTATTGTTGCCTTTTGGGTGTTGTAGTATTTTCCAGTCTAAAAAATTAAAAGCAATTGATTACCAATACTATAAACGTCCATCCATTCACACAATACTATAGGACTGCTCTATATGCACTCTACTTGTAATACCAATAGGAACATGTGCAAATCAGTTGGCCATTCAGCAACACAGACACACCCTAACCCAGTATCACCTGTCCATTAACAATAGGACAGACATCTCTCAAAACATCCCCATTTGTATCACATGCAAATGAGATTTGGCAGTGGAAACTATGCAAAATGTAGGTCACACATTTCCTGGTGTGTCTTAGTAAAAATGACCCTGGATATTGTCTTCACTTACACATCAGTTCATTCTGCATAATAAAATACTGCTCTAAAAGTAAAAGCAGTGTGTTTAACATATTTCCTCCTTTTCGCCTATGTTTGCTGACTTAGTCCTGAATATTTAGTCCTGAAGACACTTTCGAGCACTGATATCCTGGATATGATGTGGAGAATTGACAACATTCTCTTCTTATACTAGATAGTTTGAGTTGTCACCACTAACTGCATGGGGTTGTTTGGCCAAAGAGGATTTACTATTTAATAACAGTGTGTTGTTTCTGGTTTGTGACACCAATGTATCATAAAAAACACAAATAGTCACATTGTCAGTAATTCAGAAGGTGGTACCAGATAATAACCTGCCCATTCGAGAGAAGTGATGTCCACACTGATCACATCCATAGGGTTTCTCTCCTGTGTGAATTCTCTGGTGTTTTTTAAGGTTGGACAAGTGAGAGAAGTGTTGTCCACACTGATCACATCCATAGGGTTTCTCTCCTGTGTGGATTTTCTGGTGTCTTTTAAGGCTGCCCATTCGAGAGAAGTGTTGTCCACAGTGATCACATCCATAGGGCTTCTCTCCTGTGTGAATTCTCTGGTGTTTTTTAAGGATGGACAAGTCAGAGAAGTGTTGTCCACACTGATCACATCCATAGGGTTTCTCTCCTGTGTGAACTTTCTTGTGACTTTTAAGGCTGGACATTCGAGAGAAGTGTTGTCCACACTGATCACATCCATATGGTTTCTCCCCTGTGTGAATTCTCTGGTGTGCTTTAAGTTTGCTCATTTCAGAAAAGTGTTGTCCACACTGATCACATCCATAGGGTTTCTCTCCTGTGTGAATTCTCTGGTGTTTTTTAAGGCTGGATATCTGAGAGAAGTGTTGTCCACACTGATCACATCCATAGGGTTTCTCTCCATTGTGAACTTTCTTGTGATCTTTCAGGGTAGACATTCGAGAGAAGTGTTGTCCACACTGTTCACATCCATAGGGTTTCTCTCCTGTGTGAATTCTTTGGTGTTTTTTAAGGCTGGACAAGTCAGAGAAGTGTTGTCCACACTGGTCACATCCATAGGGTCTCTCGCCAGTGTGAATTCTCTGGTGTCTGTTAAGGCTGGACGTTGTAGGGAAGCGTTTTCCACACTGATCACAGCAGTGGTCTTTTTGTTTAGCCAAACTTCTCTGTTCATTCACCTCTGGTAGAACAGGGGAGTGAATCTGATGATGCAGCACTGAATTGGAAACAAAGACAAGAGAAATGCTGTTTAGACACGTATGTAAGTCAACATACACACTCAACAGTTGACCAGACATTCAATATTTCCCATAGAGATCTGTTTCGGCACTCAATTCATGGCACGAATAGTATGCATGCAGTTACCGTCTCACTTTGGTTCCCTTTAACGTTTATCTTACAGTACATGTTCTATGGTCAATACTCTATGGTTAAGAATAGCCAAATTGTTATAAAACCTTGCACATACTGCATGAGCATGCCGGTTCTACATGGATGAAAACATGATCATTTGTTGATTATTTGCGAAGAGCAGTGCGTTTTAGAAAGAGATTAAGAGCAGGCAGGCTGCCTTATTTTGTGCTTATTAAAACAATTAACTTAAGAGATCTTTTGGTTGCCACTGACATGCTGTATATCAATGTGGAAACAGTCAGTAACTTACAGAGATTGATGATGTCTTGATGATCATCCTGTTGATCAGAATTGTCCATGGTGTGGTTGAGAGAGTTCATCTTCACCTGAAGTCTGGAGAGCACAGTCAGATGTGTTCAGAAATTATTGATATCCTGGAGATGATGTGGAGAAATTGCAACAACAATCTCTTCTTATACTAGAGAGGTTGAGTTGTCACCACTAACTGCTTTGGATTGATTGGCCAAAGAGGAGAACAATAGAACGACATCTCAACCAATCAGAAAGTAACAAACTGCTGCATGTGCTCCACCCCTCTCTCCTCCCCCAGGTCATGCTCTATGCAAAAATATAGAAATGTGAGATTACATTGGAAGCCTCACATTTGATATACTGTAACTAAATGTAATGATACATTGATGTATGGACATACTGTAACAACATACTATGTACTGTAGATACATATTAGTGTATCTGCACTTGAGTAAATTCAAAGCATAAATGGGCATGAATACAAAATAATGGACATTGCCAGGGTCAATGCATGCCCCAAAAACAATTTTATATAATATATTTGAGGGAGATTTTCTGAAAGTTCTGCAAAAGCTGTGCTATACCAACATGTGAAAAAGTCAATGAAGAAGGTTTTTCTCAAAGTCAAAGAGTAGATCAGTACAAAAACAATTGGCACAATTGGCCAAGAAAAATAGGTCTACACCAAATAAATCTCAAGGGTCAATGTGTTTTAACCGTATCTGCAGTAGCATCATGCTTTTCTGATTATTAATGTTGACTTTTATATAACTCCCCCAAAGTTATTGCCATCTTTTCGGTGTTGCAGTTTTCCCAGTCAAAATGATTTCAAAGCAAATGATTCCCAATACTATATAAACGTCCCATCCATTCACACGATAATACTACTCTATATGCACTCTACTTATCATACCAAAAGGAACATGTGCAAATCAGTTGGCACATCCATACAGCAATATGAAAAACATACAGAGAGGGCACAGGCACAATGTCTCCATCATTTTAACATCTTTCTATTCCTATCATTCATGGAAAAAACACACAAACAAACCGATGAACAAAGAAAAAAATCCTGGTTAAAATGCAGTGAAAAATGTAATGTAATGTACTACTAAATCCAGTAATAGTTCACTCATTGTTAAGCTACTTAATGTAATGTTATGTAATGCTTTTTGCTTTTTTTGCTTTTTGTTTCCAACTCTTGGCTGTGGACCACCTGGAGCCTTTAAAGACCACTCTTGGTCTTGGTTCTTTTGAAAACCACTGATTATGTTTAAATTATTCACTTGAATTCAGCAATTCAATTCAATCTTAATTAGAGACACATTACGTTTCAATAAACGAATTAATGAATGATGAATTGAATGAATTTCAGTTATTTTGATGATGACCATATGATTTACGACAGCTTTTAGATTTGTTTTCTCTTTTCTTGAAGGTTTTCAACCTATAACAGCTATATCAGTAGTTTATTATGTAGAATGAACGGACGTGTAAAGTGAAGACAGTATCCAGGGTCATTGTTTTACTAAGACACACCAGGGAATGATTAGGTATTGTGTGGCCAACCTTATGCATAGTTCTCACCTCCACATCTCATTTACATGTGATAAAAAATATGGTGAATGCTGTGGGATGTTTTGAGAGATGTCTGTCCCATTGTTAATGTACCCTTGCGGGTCCATTTGGTTTCATTTTCACACTCAAGAGTTAAAATATTCATCATCTGAATTAGCACAATTTTTAGTTACGACATCTACACTGTTTTGTTTGCAAAATCCAGCCTGGAATTGTCAACAAAACCAAAATAATTCTTTGGTTTTAGGTCTTTGGGGCTAAAATGTCGTCAAATGGTGGTCTGTGGCTCAAATGCTGAATAAATGGTGGTCCCTGGTGTCATAAAGGTTGAAAACCCCTGCTTTAGTTGAACAAGTGCTGAACTCTGGCTCTGTACAACATCTTACATCTATGTCTTTGTTCATTAAGTAACTACTTATTGACTGTGTAGTATACGATCTCCTGTACTATCTTTGACATTTCTGGTTGAAATAATAATAATAAGTTTTAAAATGTTCCCTGCACCAGTCTGAACAAACAGGGAAGAAAGGGGAGACAGTCAGTTTGTTATTCATCTCATAGCATCTGTAAAGACTGTCATGCCACCCAGCTGTCATAGGCATATTTAAAAATATTTTATATTACAATAAATGACAACAACAGTCAACAAGAATGTAACACAATTATTCCACACACTCACTGTGTAATTCTCTATAAGTCTATACATACTGTATGCACTTGAACTTACATCTACATGCCAAGTCACTCAGGGCCCATTTAATGTGGCCTGTAACTATTAGCAAACAATGTAGAATAAAAATATTTTCCATAATTATTATTATTATTACTATATATTGTGCACATTGTCATTGTGGCAGTTCACCCTGGCCTAAAGGAGTTCTGACATTCACCACACTCCACACTCACACCATTAGTTACACCACACTCTACACCCACACCATTACACCACACTTTAGCCAGGTTAGCATGTTGAATTGTTTGGTGGGTGCACAGCACATACTGAACATTATATACAATACTCCTGGGCTGTTTTTTCCCTTTGCCTTAAGTCCAGTAAATTCACACAAAGGTTAAAGTTTGTCTTTATTGTTTAGTGTATTTTCTATTGTGTTTGTAGACCATGTGTTTTACTTTTGTTTCTGACTCACCACAGAATGTTCCTCCTGGGCAGTGGCAAAGAACCAGAGGAGAGTCTGAGGCAGCCTTAAATGGTGCCTGACTGAAATTAGGTGAACATGATTGGTCCCTTTGGTTGGATCAGTCCATCTGTGTGTATGTATTTAGAATATATAGTTAAAACTCACGATTATTGATAAAGCTACTGAGTAGTGGGCCTTTTTTCCAAATGTGGTTTTGCTTTAATGAGTGGCTTAATGATGTCTTTCAGGCATTTTGGTAGAAACTGGGGATTGAATTATCAATCAGGTATCAGTTGGTATGGTCCAGTGGGTGGGGCCTGGCTCTATACAACTGTCCAGCAGGTAGTTCTGGAGTGTCAGCCTAGCTGAAAAGACCTCAGACCACTATATACTTTGTTTTTGGCTTTGCTGCTGCTTCCTGTTTCACCATCATCACTTCACCTCCAACGGATACAAGGTGAATAAAACAATTGCATAGCATTAGGGACTCTGCCTGGTATTTTATTTTGAATACTCAAACGTGAGTTCTTTTGCTAATTTTGAACCTTTTTTATTTGTTGTATGGCGACCTTGAGTGCCTTGAAAGACACTTTATGAATAAATGTATTATTAGTAGTAGTAAAGTCTGGAACTATTTACTTAAACTAAAAACTAACCTGTGAGGTCATTTTGTTTGAGTAATTGAAGCAAAAGGGGAAAGGAAAGTTATTATTTGGATGCATGCTTTGACTCTGAGTGTCCATTTTTTTGCATTCATGCCCATTCATGCTTTTAATTTACTCAAGTTCAGATATGCTGATAGGATGTAGTTATGTCCATACATCAATGTATCATTATGTTTAGTTTACAGTGTTTACAATGCAATCTCACATTTCTATATTTTTGCATAGAGCATGACCTGGGGGAGGAGAGAGGGGTGGAGCACATGCAGCAGTTTGTTACTTTCTGATTGGTTGAGAGGTTGTTCTATTGTTCTCCTCTTTGGCCAATCAATCCCAAGCAGTTAGTGGTGACAACTCAACCTCTCTAGTATAAGAAGAGATTGTAGATGGAATTTCTCCACATCATCTCCAGGATATCAATCATTTCTGAACACATCTGACTGTGCTCTCCAGACTTCAGGTGAAGATGAACTCTCTCAACCACACCATGGACAATTCTGCTCAACAGGCTGATCATCAAGACCTCTGTAAGTTATTGTTTCTACATTTATATACAGCATGTCAGTGGTAACCAATACATCTCTAAGTTAATTACTGTTTTCGTTTTAATCAGCACAAACTAAGGCCTCGGCCACACGAGGAAAATATCCGTTCTTTTCCTCCCCTGTTGAAAAAAAAATAAATAAATCCTGTCCACACGACAAAGATATCCTTGTCCACACGTAAACCCAAAACGGACATTTGGGGCTCCAACACGTATGCCAAGCCAGTAGGTGGCGATAAGAAATATTTGGCACAACACAGAAATGGCTGGTGTTAGCTGGTTTCCATGGTTACCCAAATACAAATTTCACGTAACCTGGTAGTACTAGTAAGGGACTATGTTATTGGAGTTATTGAAATGAATTGAATATTGGAGGAAATGTGAACTGTATACAGTTCACATTAATTAATGCACAGGAGGGGTATACCCTTCCTGTGAATTAAAAAAACAACAAAGGTCCGCAGCCGCTCCACAATTCCTACCATGATGCGCTATGGGGACTGATAAAAGTCTGGGATTCCGGGAGGTGGGAATGTCGTAACTCTTCTACTGGATGTTACATTATAGTAGTCTACTACTAGACTACTTTATTGTAACATACAGTAGAAGAGTTACGACATAGAGGGGTCAGAAACTGAGCACTCGCACTGTTCAATGCAGCCTGAATAGGGACACCTCGGAAGTTGTTTGGTCACGTCATGAGCTGATAAGTATGAGACGTCATCGTTTTCATTTCACATGTCTACACGGCTCCGCTGCTCCGGATATTTTCGAATATCTTCACTTATTTATCCGTTTGCAGAAAACTCCGTTTGAGTGACGTAAACGCCGTTTGCATGTAGTAGAACGACCCAAACGCAGGAATATGTCTACGCTTTGCAAAAGATCCGGAGTCGTGTGGCCGAGGCCTAAGACATCCTGATCTTTATCTCTTTCTAAAATGCAAAATAATGTCTTCTCAAATAATCAATAAAGGATCATATTTTCATCCATGTAGAACCAACATGCTCATGCAGTGTGTGCAAGGCTTTATAGCAATTTGCCTATTCTTAACCTTAGAATAATTTGACCATAGAACATGTATGCTGAGTGTAGACAGGAGCCTAAGGTAGACAGTAACTGCATGCATACTATTCATGCCATGAGGGAGTGAAAAATACAGATTTCTATGGGAATTGGTAAATGTTGAATGGCTGAACAGTTGAGTGCATACATTAACTTACAAAAAGTGCATGACATGTGTTTAAACAACATTTCTCTTGTCTTTGTTTCCAATTCAGTGCTGCATCATCAGACTGACTTCCCTGTTCTACCAGAGGTGAATGAACAAAGACGTTTGGCTAAACAAAAAGATCACTGCTGTGATCAATGTGGAAAACGATACCCTACAATGTCCAGACTTAAAACACACCAGAGAATTCACACAGGAGAGAAACCCTATGGATGTGATCAGTGTGGACAACACTTCTCTCGAACGTCACACCTTAAAAGACACCAGATAATTCATACAGGAGAGAAACCCTATGGATGTGTTCACTGTGGACAACATTTCTCTGACTTGTCCAACCTTAAAAAACACCAGAGAGTTCACACCGGAGAGAAACCCTATGGATGTGATCAGTGTGGACAACACTTCTCTCAGATGAGCAACTTTAAAAAACACCAGAGAATTCATACAGGAGAGAAACCCTATGGATGTGATCAGTGTGGACAACACTTTTCTGTATTGTCCAACCTTAAAAAACACCAGAGAATTCACACAGGAGAGAAACCATATGGATGTGATCAGTGTGGGCAACACTTCTCTGACTTGTCCAGTCTTAAAAAACACCAGAGAATTCACACAGGAGAGAAACCCTATGGATGTGATCAGTGTGGACAACACTTCTCTCACATAGGCAGCCTTAAAGCACACAAGAGAATTCACACAGGAGAGAAACCCTATGGATGTGATCAGTGTGGACAACACTTCTCTCAGATGGGCCACCTTAAAAGACACCAGAAAATTCACACTGGATAGAAAGCACATGGATCACTGTGAACAACACTTCTCTTGTGCTCAACACTAAACAGACCAAGATGCATCTGTTTAATGTGGCAAGAGCTTCTTTATGGTGTGTATTTTCATGCACATGTTCTAAAGTGTAGCATGCCAATTCATGTAATTTCCAAGCAACCATTTAATAAAGAGTCTGTGCTGTTGTAAACACATTACATATGGGCATGCTAATTCTAGATCAAACATCGATTGGGTGACCAATTGCAAGTAACTTAACATATTGAGTGAACTGTGTTTTATTGATTTTAGTAGTACATTTTTATTTGCAGATATAATTGTTCTCAAACCTAGTCTTTGTAATTCTTTGCAATTTAACCAATAGATTTTTTTGTCCATCAGTTTGTTTGTGTTTTTTTCATAAATGATAGAGATAGAACGATGTTAAATGATGGAGACACTGAAACATAGGTAGCATCTTTTCACTGTGTCCTCTCTGTATGTTTTCCAGAATGCTGTGATGTTTCAGTTCATTTTTAACCAGCATATTAATAATACTTTTTTTAAATTCAGAAATAAACAATAAGGCTATTTTCTCTCAGAGTTTGTCTAGACATATCACGTTCCATATACATTCATATTTTCTTTTCTTCTTCTTGTTCATGAAACAGTCCAGTTAGCTTGTAGCTAATTTTAAAATGCTTGCAGTGTTTGAACTGATTTTCTTTAAAAGGGTGCCCTTGTTGTATTGTAGTGCATTGTGATAAATTAAATCTGCTTAGATTCTAATGAAAAGGATTTGAACTTTTATACTTTGTTGAGTCATCTTCTCTTTATTAGTATGAACTGGAATCTAAACTCCTTAGATGCAGGCTATGCTAATATAGTATAACTTAGTAACTTAGTAACGAGGAAGTGAGGGAAAACATGCCGTGTACTGCATGATGTACAGATCTAACGGACAAATGCTAGATCAATATTCAACCTCTAAAAAGAAAAACAAAAGCCTACAGAGAACCAATAACCAAATGAAAAGAAGTGCAACTCAAAGATGACATTAAAACCATTAAAGTGTATAAAGCATAACCTTGGACAGACTGTGCATGTGTTTAATCAGCCTTTAAGGATCAATACAAAATACCAGTGTGTTTCTGTGAAAGGAGTTATCCTGTACTTTGGGAACTGCTGGGGAATGTCTGTCCCATTGTTAATGGCAGGTGAGAATGGGTTAGACCAGGTGTGTAACCCTGCTGGATGGATGGGACAACCAGTTTGCATGAGGTCCTTTTAGTATGATAAGTTTGAGTACTTGCAGCCAATACTCCTGCAGTATTGTGTGCAACATGTATGCCGGGGAATCATTTGCATCCAAGTTGTACAGGCTAGAAAAAATGCTTTGCAATTAACATTCACTCTCAGTCTAACTGATCAGAATGTGTGAAGCTCATCAGAGGGCACTGCACCCCCTTTATTGTTATATACCAGTGGTTTTCAACCTTTTTGAGAACAGGGACCACTATAATAAATAACAATTCTTCTACATTGTCTAATTGTGTAGATTCTTGAAGATTAAATAACTGTGACGTTTACACATAATTTAACTCTTGAGAGTGTAAATGAAACCAAATGAACCCGTTAAGGGTCAGTTTAGTTTATTTTACACTCAAGAGTTACAGATCTATAAGGGTCCATTTGCTTGCCAACTGTCCATCATTTAGCTGGGGACCAGCTGGAATCCTGTCAGGGGGCCACTGGTTGAAAACCTCTGCTCTATTCTGTACACTTGTATTTATATGTTTGTATGTTGTTAAGAACTAAAAATTGACGACCCTGGTGCCTTTAGAGTTCATCCTCTTAGCAGTTTTTGTACTGTACCCATTCTACTATCTGTTAATAAGATTTTAAATTCAAATCCATCTATCAAAAATCTAAATTTGAACACCTCAGATCAAATGATTGCCTGGGCAATGTGGTTGCATTGAGGGTGATTCTCCTAGCGGGTCTTAAAAGGATTGTCATGTATGCTGTGTTTGTGTTGTTTCCGATTAACTCATTTAGGCCTGACCTAAGCTTAAAGATACATCGCATGGATGCAACTGGGACGTATCCTCAGTGATGTATCCCAAGGTCATCGGGGTTTCGGGTCTCGCAACATCATGCCCCTCACTCAGGCGACCCAGCCGTGGTTGATCAAGTCCCGACTTACGTCCCAGTAGCTACTCTCGGTCAGTCCACTAGGGAAAGACCCAAGGCCACACAATCCACTGCTCCAGAACTACTCTGCCGGTACTGGGAGACACCATACTCTGGTACATGGAAGGACTAGGCTCTGTGGGTTGACTCCTGTCCAGACCCCTCCTACGTCTCGCCAGGTCTGCTCCTGCTCTCACCAAGCACATGACATGTGCGTTGCACCAAACTCCCAGCACCGGCATTTCATTCAGGAGCAGTGAATCATAATGGCCCTCCTAATGGCCTCACCAAGGGTTGTTGGGCTTCCTCCTCACGGAGGACACAGGCTGGGGCGCTAACCCATACTGCTCACCCGAGTGCCGTCTACATTCCGGCTGTCACCCGTCTCTCCGGTGGTCACCAGACTATACCCGGTTGTCACATAGTCTATTCCTATGAGCCACTATAAATAGAAACTAAAGCTTAAAGATACATCGCATGGATGCAACTGGGACGTATCCTCAGTGATGTATCCCAAGGTCATCAGGGTTTCGGGTCTCGCAACATCAAACCCCTCACTCAGTCGACCCAGCCGTGGTTGATCAAGTCCCAGTAGCTACTCCCAGTAGCTACTCTCGGTCAGTCCACTAGGGAAAGACCCAAGGCCACACAGTTTTCTGAAAAAAGTTACATAGTTAGGGTTAAACCTTAATGTTTCAGCAAGAAATATCAAGACTTTCTTCAACAACAGTACAACTTTGATTAGCATGTAGGTCAGTTGTCCAGTCCTGTTTTTTTCTGTCATTTCCAAAATCAAACTAATTCTCACTTCCCAAGACCTAGAACAAATTATTCATACTTCTAACTCTTCATGTCTCTCTGGACTCTACCGTCTACACACCAACCTCAGCTCATCGGTTCACAAACTGTATTTATAGTACAAGTGCATTTAGAACACAGAGCTAGGATCCTCACTAACATTTATAGTACAAGTGCATTTAGAACACAGAGCTAGGATTCTCACTAATATTTATAGTACAAGTGCTGAATGAACTGATGTGTAAGTAAAGATAATTTCCAGGACCATTTTTCATTACTAAGACACATCAGGAAATGATTAGGTGTCCAACATTATGCATCGTTCCCAACACCACATCTCATTTGCATCATGTGATAAAAAATAGTTGTGATTGTTGTGGGATGTTTTGAGGGTTGTCTGTCCCATTGTTAATGGACAGCTGATACTGGGTTAGGGTGTGTCTGTGTAACTATATTGTTGAATGGCCAACTTATTTGAATGGCCAACCGATTTGCATATAAGTGAGTGCATGCAGAGTACCCCTATAGTACTGTGTGAATGAAGTGGAATATTTATATAGTATAGGGAACCGTTTGACCAGGACATAATTAAACTAGATGTACAGAACGTGTTAAATATATATATATATGCACACAACAACAAAAAAACATCTTACATTCCAGCTTAGTGAAGTGGTGATTTTGTGATTTCAGAAAACACTGACACTGACAACCTATTACTGCAGCTGGAATTGAACCTTATTACAGATATAAGCGAAATAGTACTAAGACACCAAGATATCTTCACAACACTCTAATAGTCACAATTGTCAGTAATTCGGACGGTGGTGCCAGATAATAGATGATAGATTGTATCACTTTTCAACATACCTGGTCCTCACTATGTTCATGCTACAATACCACATTTCTTTCTGCTCCTTATATATCGTTGTACACGATATTATAACAAGCAAAACATGAAATTGAAACAATACATCAAAATCAAACAGTGAACACATGATAATTTATAACTTGTAAAGTTATGTTGTCTGGGGCCAACACAACATGCTAGTTCATGGTCGAATTACATACATGAAACATGCAAATGTACCTTTATTTGGCTTTAAAGTTGTTGAAGCCAAATACAGTGTGCACATTTTATTTTCATGTTTTTATTACACTAATAACTTGTTGTTATTAGTGTAATTGTTTGTTTGAGTAATTAAAGCAAAACCTTTATTTATATATATATATATATATATATATATATATATATATATATATATATATATATATATATATATATATATATATATATATATATATATATATATATATATATATATATATAATTAGTATTTTAATGCATGCTTTGACAGTGTCCATTCTTTTGGATCCATGTCCAATCATGCTTTGAGTTTACTCAAGTTCAGATATACTAATAGGATGTAGTTATGTCCATACATCAATGTTTCATTAAGTTTAGTTACATCAAATATGAAGCTTACAATGCAATCTCACATCTCTATATTTTTGCATAGAGCATAACCTGGGGGAGGAGAGAGGGGTGGAGCACATGCACAACCTCTCAACCAATCTTTCTGATTGGTTGAGAGGTTGTTCTATTGTTCTCCTCTTTGGCCAATCAATCCCAAGCAGTTAGTGGTGACAACTCAACCTCTCTAGTATAAGAAGAGATCACATCTGACTGTGATCTCCAGACTTCAGGTGAAGATGAACTCTCTCAACCACACCATGGACAATTCTGCTCAACAGGATGATCATCAAGACCTCTGTAAGTTATTGGTTCTACATTTATATACAGCATGTCAGTGGTAACCAATACATCTCTAAGTTAATTACTGTTTTCGTTTTAATTAGCACAAACTAAGACAACCTGAACTTTCTCTTTCTAAAATGCAAAATAATGTCTTCTCAAATAATCAATAAAGGATCATATTTTCATCCATGTAGAACCAACATGCTCATGCAGTGTGTGCAAGGCTTTATAGCAATTTGCCTATTCTTAACCTTAGAATGTTGACCATAGAACATGTATGCTGAGTGTAGACAGGAGCCTAAGTTAGACGGTAACTGCCTGCATACTATTCATGCCATGAGGGAGTGGAAAATAGCAATTCTATTGGAATTGCTAAATGTTGAATGACTGAACAGTTGAGTGCATACATTAACTTAGAAAAAGTGCATGACATGTGTTTAAACAACATTTCTCTTGTCTTTGTTTCCAATTCAGTGCTGCATCATCAGATTCACTTCCCTGTTCTACTAGAGGTGAATAAACAAAGACGTTTGGCTAAACAAAAAGATCACTGCTGTGATCACTGTGGAAAACGCTTCCCTACAATGTCCAGACTTAAAACACACCAGAGAATCCACACAGGAGAGAAACCTTATGGATGTGATCAGTGTGGACATCACTTCTCTCAAATATCAAACCTTAAAAAACACAAGAGAATTCACACAGGAGAAAAACCCTATGGATGCGATCAGTGTGGACAACACTTCTCTCGAATGGAACTCCTTAAACAACACCAGAGAATTCACACAGGAGAGAAACCTTATGGATGTGATCAGTGTGGACAACACTTCTCTCGAATGGAACTCCTTAAACAACACCAGAGAATTCACACAGGAGAGAAACCTTATGGATGTGATCAGTGTGGACAACACTTCTCTCAAAGGTCCAGCCTTAAAACACACCAGAGAATTCACACAGGAGAGAAACCCTATGGATGTGATCAGTGTGGACAATACTTCTCTCAGATGAGCAACCTTAAAACACACCAAAAAGTTCACACAGGAGAGAAACCCTATGGATGTGATCATTGTGGACAACACTTCTCTGTACTGTCACACCTTAAAAAGCACCAGAGAATTCACACAGGAGAGAAACCCTATGGATGTGATCAGTGTGGACAACACTTCTCTGACTTGTCCAACCTTAAAAAGCACCAGAGAATTCACACAGGAGAGAAACCCTATGGATGTGATCATTGTGGACAACACTTCTCTCGAATGGACAACCTTAAAACACACCAAAAAGTTCACACAGGAGAGAAACCCTATGGATGTGATCATTGTGGACAACATTTCTCTCGAATGGACAGCCTTAAAAGACACCAGAAAATCCACACTAGATAGAAAGCACATGGATCACAACACTTCTCTCATGCTCAGCCTTGAAGATGTGTCTATTTATGTGAGAAGAGCTTCTTTAGAACAGGTGCAGGTACTAAGTGTAGCATATTTTTTCGAGCAACCATTTATTAAATAGTCTACGCTGTTTTAAACGAATTACATGTGTATATGAGCATGCTGATTGTAGATCAAACATCGATTGGGTGACTCATTGCAAGTAGCTTAACATATTGAGTGAACTGTCTTTTACTGGCTTTAGTAGTACATTTTATTTGCACATGCATTTGTTCTTATTGTTAGTTTTTCTAACCTATTCTTTCACTGCAATTTAAGCAGTAGATGTTTTGTTTTTGTCCATCAGTTTTGTGTGTTTTTTCATGAATGATAGATATAGAAAGACGTAGAGATAGATGTTAAATTGATGGAGTGAGCAAAACATTGTAGTGTCTTTTCACTGTGTCATCTCTGTATGTTTTTATTCACAGTCCACAATAAATTTCATGAATTCTTTTATGTTGTTTTTGTTTATTTTTATTCAGCATATTATCAGCACTTTATATTTTAACAATACTGTTATTTTTCTTGGTGTCTTTCTAGACATATTTGTCTACTGTTGCCCTCACAGGGTGACGTGACCCGAGCCGGTGGAGTCCTGATCCAGACCTGATCAGATCAAGTACATTCCATATACATTCACATGTTGTTTTCTTTTGTTCATATAGAACAGTCCAGTTACATCCAATACCAAAACAAAATATAATAAACTGTGGCTTCTGTCATTCTGTTCCTCAACACGTCACAAAGTCCATTTCAACTCGTTATCACTCTTTGTCACTCCCATCTGCATTACTCCTTTAAATCTGTTTTGGACCAATACTGTAAACTTGCCTTTTAAGGTGCATTTTATATTAAAGTGCCCGAAAGCATCATCAAGACCCAATACAAAAAAAAAAAAAAAATACTAAATCACCCCTTTTACTTTGTAGGTATAAAAACATTCCCCCAAAACATTGTTCACTTTATGGTGGTTCATAAATGTACACAAAAGAATAAACAGAGTCAGCCATCTTATCTCAGACAGACACTAAACTACTATAACACCTGATGGAACATGACAGGCGCCACGTTTTATTATTAGATTTAACTGTTGATTGTAAAATAAAACCTTGAGGTTCATTTGGTTTCATATTACACTCTATACATCACATTAAAAAAACTCCACCCAATTAGAATCACTGTTATTTACACTGTTACCTCTCCCTTTTTAATAGGGTACTTTATTATTTTACATTTTGTAGTTTGAAAAATAAATATGACTGAGTGTTATTACCCAGTTTGCATCAAATCAAAATCAAATCAAATAAAGAACTGCAACTCAAAACCATTCAAAAATGTATAAAGCACAACATTTGGCAGACTATGTGTGTTTAATCAGCCTTTTGTAGGGATCAATACAAAATACCAGTGTGTTTCTGTGAAAGGAGTTATCCTGTACTTTGGGAACTGCTGGGGAATGTCTGTCCCATTGTTAATGGCAGGTGAGAATGGGTTAGACCAGGTGTGTAACCCTGCTGGATGGATGGGACAACCAGTTTACATGAGGTCCTTTTAGTATGATAAGTTGAGTGTTTACAGACGATACTCCTGCAGTATTGTGTGAAACATGTATGGGAATCATTTACATTCAAGTTGTTTAGACTGCAAAATGCTAATAGCAAGAAAGGTAAACTATTGAGCCAGTCCTAGAACAATAGGAAGAAATGATCAAATTGCACCAAACAACCATTCACACTGTCTGCTGTCCATTCACTCTCAGTCTGACTGGTCAGAATGTGTGAAGCTCATCATCAGAGGACACTGCATCCCCTTTATTGTTCTATACCAGTGGTTTTCACCTTTTTTAATACCAGGGACCACTTTTTATTCAGAATTTGAGTAATTCATAAGGTGTTGCCAGATAATATTCTAAGGTAATAGATTGTATCACTTTTAAACATACCTGGTCCTCACTATGTGCATGCTACAATGCCACATTTCTTTCTGCTCTTTAGCCTGTACATATTGTTGTACGCTCTATTATAAAGAGCAAAACATGAAGTTGAAACAACAAATACATCAAAAACGAATAGTGAACACAGAATATTTCTACAACTTGTAAGATTATGTTCTCTGGTACCAACACAACATGCTAGTTCATGATTGCATTACATACACAAAACACTGGCAAATCTACCTTTATTTGGCTTTAAAGTTGTTACAAAACAAAAAGCTTCCATATAGTAGGTCATCTGTTCATATATTGTGCACATTGGCACTAAGAAGTTCTGACATTCACCACACTCCACACTCACACCATTAGTTACAACACACTCTACACCATACCTGGGCATCATGCGGCCCGGGGGCCAAATGCGGCCCTTTGGCTGACTCTGACCGCCCCGGGGACCACCAGTGGTCCTTGAGAGAGTTCCAAGTTAAATATGGAAAGTTGGTTAACCAGATGTAACTCTTTGAGAGCGTATAAATGGACCCTTGCGGGTCCATTTGGTTTCATTTTTACACTCTCAAGAGTTAAAATATTCATCATCTGAATTAGCCCAAAGTCTACACATTTAATCAGAGAATGTAAGAGAATCGTCGTTTTTTGTTATCCTGTTTTGTTTCCCCAAATCCAGCCTGGAATTGTGGACAAAAACAAAAGAAATCTTGAAGAAAGTTTTGGGATCTGTGGGGCTAAAATGTCATCAAATGGTGGTCTGTGGCTCAAATACTGAATAAATTGAGGGCCCCGGTGTCAAAATGGTTAGTCTTACTCTTTTTTGTCTTGAAATTAAATTAATATAACGCAGACTTTAGTGCAGCCTTTAGTGTTGGCCCTCCACAATATTTTATGTATCTCATTTGGCCCCTTGGGAAAAATAATTGCCCACCCCTGCTCTACACTCACACCATTACACCACACTTTAGCCAGGTTAGCATGTTGAATTGTTTGGTGGGTGCACATACTGAACATTATATACAATACTCCTGGGCTGTTTTTCCCTTTGCCTTAAGTCCAGTAAATTCACACAAAGGTTAAAGTTTGTCTTTATTGTTTAGTGTATTTTCTATTGTGTTTGTAGACCATGTGTTTTACTTTAGTTTCTGACTCACCACAGAATGTTCCTCCTGGGCAGTGGCAAAGAACCAGAGGAGAGTCTGAGGCAGCCTTAAATGGTGCCTGACTGAAATTAGGTGAACATGATTGGTCCCTTTGGTTGGATCAGTCCATCTGTGTGTATGTATTTAGAATATATAGTTAAAACCCACGATTATTGATAAAGCTTCTGAGTAGTGGGCCTATTGTCCAAATGTGGTTTTGCTTTAATGAGTGTTTTAATGATGTCTTTCAGGCATTTTGTAGAAACTGGGGATTGAATTATCAATCAGGTATCAGTTGGTATGGTCTAGTGGGTGGGGCCTGGCTCTGTACAACTGTCCAGCAGGTAGTTCTGGAGTGTCAGCCGAGCTGAAAAGACCTCAGACCAACCTGACCAGTATATACTTTGTTTTTGGCTTTGCTGCTGCTTCCTGTTTCACCATCATCACTTCACTTGCAACGGATACAAGGTGAATAAAACAATTGCATAGCATTAGGGACCGCCTGGTATTTTATTTTGAATACTCAAACGTGAGTTTGTTTGCTAATTTTGAACCTTTTTTATTTGTTGTATGGCGACCTTGAGTGCCTTGAAAGAGACTTTATGAATAAATTTATTAGTAGTAGTAAAGTCTGGAACTATTTACTTAAACTAAAAACTAACCTGTGAGGTCATTTTGTTTGAGTAATTGAAGCAAAAAGGGAAAGGAAAGTTATTATTTAGATGCATGCTTTGACTCTGAGTGTCCATTTTTTTGCATTCATGCCCATTCATGCTTTTAATTTACTCAAGTTCAGCTATGCTGATAGGATGTAGTTATGTCCATACATAAATGTATCATTATGTTTAGTTTACAGTGTTTACAATGCAATCTCACATTTCTGTATTGTTGCATAGACTAGAGCATGACCTGGGGGGGGGGCACATGCAGCAGTTTGTTACTTTCTGATTGGTTGAGAGGTTGTTCTATTGTTCTCCTCTTTGGCCAATCAATCCAAAGCAGTTAGGGGTGACAACTCAAGCTCTCTAGTATAAGAAGAGATTGTTGTTGCAATTTCTCTACATCATCTCCAGGATATCAATCCTTTCTGAACACATCTGACTGTGCTCTCCAGACTTCAGGTGAAGATGAACTCTCTCAACCACACCGTGGGCAATTCTGCTCAACAGGATGACCATCAAGACCTCTGTAAGTTACTTACTGTTTCTACATATACAGACTGTCAGTGGCAACCAATACAGTGTTTCCTGACAGCTGTATTGTGTTGTTTCGTTTATATTCACCCAGCATTAATACTTCTTTATATATTATCCAGGTATAAACATTGCTGTTATTTATTATCCAGGTAGACAGTAACTGCATGCATACTATTCATGCCATGAGGGAGTGAAAAATACAGATTTCTATGGGAATTGGTAAATGTTGAATGGCTGAACAGTTGAGTGCATACATTAACTTACAAAAAGTGCATGACATGTGTTTAAACAACATTTCTCTTGTCTTTGTTTCCAATTCAGTGCTGCATCATCAGACTGACTTCCCTGTTCTACCAGAGGTGAATGAACAAAGAAGTTTGGCTAAACAAAAAGTCCACTGCTGTGATCAGTGTGGAAAACGGTTCCCTAAAATGTCCAGACTTAAAACACACCAGAGAATTCACACAGGAGAGAAACCATATGGATGTGATCAGTGTGGACAGCACTTCTCTCACCTGTCCCACCTTAAAACACACCAGAGAATTCACACAGGAGAGAAACCCTATGGATGTGACCAGTGTGGACAGCACTTCTCTGTATTGTCCAGCCTTAAAACACACCAGAGAATTCACACAGGAGAGAAACCCTATGGATGTGATCAGTGTGGGCAATACTTCTCTCAGATGAGCAACCTTAAAACACACCAAAAAGTTCACACAGGAGAGAAACCCTATGGATGTGATCACTGTGGACAACACTTCTCTGTACTGTCACACCTTAAAAAGCACCAGAGAATTCACACAGGAGAGAAACCCTATGGATGTGATCAGTGTGGACAACACTTCTCTGACTTGTCCAACCTTAAAAAGCACCAGAGAATTCACACAGGAGAGAAACCCTATGGATGTGATCAGTGTGGACAACACTTCTCTCGAATGGACAGCCTTAAAAAACACCAGAAAATCCACACTAGATAGAAAGCACATGGATCACTGTGAACAACACTTCTCTCATGCTCAGCCTTGAAGATGTGTCTATTTAGTGTGAGAAGAGCTTCTTTAGAACAGGTGCAACAGAAAATACACATACCATAAAGTGTAGCATACTTTTACAGTCTATGCTGTTTTAAAACAAATTACATGTATATGAGCATGCTGATTCTATATTAGATCAAACATTGATTGGGTGACTCATTGCAAGTAGCTTAACATATTGAGTGAACTGTCTTTTACTGGCTTTAGTAGTACATTTTATTTGCACATGCATTCGTTCTTATTGTTAGTTTTTCTAACCTATTCTTTCACTGCAATTTAAGCAGTAGATGTTTTGTTTTTGTCCATCAGTTTTGTGTGTTTTTTCATGAATGATAGAGATAGAAAGATGTAGAGATAGATAGATGTTAAATTGATGGAGTGAGCAAAACATTGGTAGTGTCTTTTCACTGTTTCCTCTCTGTATGTTTTTATTCACAGTCCACAATAAATTTCATGAATTCTTTAATGTTGCTTTTGTTTATTTTTATTCAGCATATTAATAGCACTTTATATTTTAACAATATTGTTATTTTTCTAGACATATTTGTCTACTGTTGCCCTCACAGGGTGACGTGACCCGAGCCGGTGGAGTCCTGATCAGATCAACTACATTCCATATACATTCACATGTTTTCTTTTTTTCATATAGAACAGTCCAGTTACATCCAATACCAAAACAAAATATAATAAACTGTGGCTTCTGTCATTCTGTTCCTCAACACGTCACAAATTAAGTCCATTTCAACTCGTTATCACTCTTTGTCACTCCCATCTGCATTACTCCTTTAAATCTGTTTTGGACCAATACTGTAAACTTGCATTTAAGGTGCATTTTATATTAAAGTGCCCGAAAGCATCATCAAGACCCAATACAAAACAACAAAAACTACTATAACACCTGATACAACATGACAGGCTGTTGATTGTAAAATAAAACCTTGAGGTTCATTTGGTTTCATATTACACTCTATACATTGCATTACAAGACTCTACCCAATTAGAATCACTGTTATTTACACTGTGTTGCAATTAACAGTAGCAAACATGTGTTTAATCATACTTCAGTAGGGATCAATGCAAAATACCAGTGTGTTTCTGTGAATGGAGTTATCCTGTACTTTGGGAACTGCTGGGGAATGTCTGTCCCATTGTTAATGGCAGGTGAGAATGGGTTAGACCAGGTGTGTAACCCTGCTGGATGGATGGGACAACCAGTTTACATGAGGTCCTTTTAGTATGATAAGTTGAGTGTTTACAGCTGATACTCCTGCAGTATTGTGTGTAACATGTATAGGAATCATTTGCATTTAAGTTGTTTAGACTGCAAAATGCTAATAGCAAGAAAGGTAAACTATTGAGCCAATCCTAGAACAATAGGAAGAAATGATCAATGATCAAATGATCCAAACAACCATTCACACTGTCTGATGTCCATTCACTCTCAGTCTGACTGGTCAGAATGTGTGAAGCTCATCATCAGAGGACACTGCATCCCTTTATTGTTCTATACCAGTGGTTTTCAGCTTTTTTAATACCAGGGACCACTTTTTATTCAGAATTTGAGTAATTCATAAGGTGTTGCCAGATAATATTCTAAGGTAATAGATTGTATCACTGTTAAACATACCTGGTCCTCACTATGTGCATGCTACAATGCCACATTTCTTTCTGCTCTTTAGCCTGTACATATCGTTGTACGCTCTATTATAAAGAGCAAAACATGAAGTTGAAACAACAAATACATCAAAAACGAATAGTGAACACAGAATATTTCTACAACTTGTAAGATTATGTTCT
The DNA here is from genome assembly GCA_039105355.1 of Benthosema pterotum. Classification (NCBI taxonomy): domain Eukaryota; kingdom Metazoa; phylum Chordata; class Actinopteri; order Myctophiformes; family Myctophidae; genus Benthosema; species Benthosema pterotum. Next base: position 49,073,187 of record CM076970.1, on the reverse strand, counting down.
CTGGTACCAACACAACATGCTAGTTCATGATTGCATTACATACACAAAACACTGGCAAATCTACCTTTATTTGGCTTTAAAGTTGTTACAAAACAAAAAGCTTCCATATAGTAGGTCATCTGTTCATATATTGTGCACATTGGCACTAAGAAGTTCTGACATTCACCACACTCCACACTCACACCATTAGTTACACCACACTCCACACCATTACACCAACCTTTAGCCAGGTTAGCATGTTGAATTGTTTGGTGGGTGCACAGCACATACCGAACATTATATACAATACTCCTGGGCTGTTTTTTCCCTTTGCCTTAAGTCCAGTAAATTCACACAAAGGTTAAAGTTTGTCTTTATTGTTTAGTGTATTTCCTTTTGTGTTTGTATACCATGTGTTTTACTTTTGTTTCTGACTCACCACAGAATGTTCCTCCTGGGCAGTGGCAAAGAACCAGAGGAGAGTCTGAGGCAGCCTTAAATGGTGCCTGACTGAAATTAGGTGAACATGATTGGTCCCTTTGGTTGGATCAGTCCATCTGTGTGTATGTATTTAGAATATATAGTTAAAACTCACAATTATTAATAAAGCTTTTGAGTAGTGGGCCTATTGTCCAAATGTGGTTTTGCTTTAATGAGTGGGTTAATGATGTCTTTCAGGCATTTTGGTAGAAACTGGGGAATGAATTATCAATCAGGTATCAGTTGGTATGGTCCAGTGGGTGGGGCCTGGCTCTATACAACTGTCCAGCAGGTAGTTCTGGAGTGTCAGCCTAGCTGAAAAGACCTCAGACCAACCTGACCAGTATATACTTTGTTTTTGGCTTTGCTGCTGCTTCCTGTTTCACCATCATCACTTCACCTCCAACGGATACAAGGTGAATAAAACAATCGCATAGCATTAGGGACTCTGCCTGGTATTTTATTTTGAATACTCAAACGTGAGTTCTTTTGCTAATTTTGAACCTTTTTTATTTGTTGTATGGCGACCTTGAGTGCCTTGAAAGACACTTTATGAATAAATGTATTATTAGTAGTAGTAAAGTCCTGAACTATTTACTTAAACTAAAAACTAACCTGTGAGGTCATTTTGTTTGAGTAATTGAAGCAAAAGGGGAAAGGAAAGTTATTATTTGGATGCATGCTTTGACTCTGAGTGTCCATTTTTTGCATTCATGCCCATTCATGCTTTTAATTTACTCAAGTTCAGATATGCTGATAGGATGTAGTTATGTCCATACATCAATGTATCATTATGTTTAGTTTACAGTGTTTACAATGCAATCTCACATTTCTGTATTGTTGCATAGAGGGGGGGGGGGCACATGCAGCAGTTTGTTACTTTCTGATTGGTTGAGAGGTTGTTCTATTGTTCTCCTCTTTGGCCAATCAATCCAAAGCAGTTAGTGGTGACAACTCAAGCTCTCTAGTATAAGAAGAGATTGTAGATGGAATTTCTCCACATCATCTCCAGGATATCAATCATTTCTGAACACATCTGACTGTGCTCTCCAGACTTCAGGTGAAGATGAACTCTCTCAACCACACCATGGACAATTCTGCTCAACAGGATGATCATCAAGACCTCTGTAAGTTATTGTTTCTACATTTATATACAGCATGTCAGTGGTAACCAATACATCTCTAAGTTAATTACTGTTTTCGTTTTAATCAGCACAAACTAAGACAACCTGATCTTTATCTCTTTCCTAAATGCAAAATAATGTCTTCTCAAATAATCAAAGGATCATCTTTTCATCCATGTAGAACCAACATGCTCATGCAGTGTGTGCAAGGCTTTATAGCAATTTGCCTATTCTTAACCTTAGAATATTGACCATAGAACATGTATGCTGAGTGTTAAAAGGAGCCAAAGGTAGACAGTAACTGCATGCATACTATTCATGCCATGAGGTGATGAGTGAAAAATACAGATTTCTATGGGAATTGGTAAATGTTGAATGGCTGAACAGTTGAGTGCATACATTAACTTACAAAAAGTGCATGACATGTGTTTAAACAACATTTCTCTTGTCTTTGTTTCCAATTCAGTGCTGCATCATCAGACTGACTTCCCTGTTCTACCAGAGGTGAATGAACAAAGACGTTTGGCTAAACAAAAAGATCACTGCTGTGATCAATGTGGAAAACGCTTCCCTAAAATGTCCACACTTAAAACACACCAGAGAATTCACACAGGAGAGAAACCCTATGGATGTGATCAGTGTGGACATCACTTCTCTCAAATGTCACACCTTAAAAAACACCAGAGAATTCACACAGGAGAAAAACCCTATGGATGCGATCAGTGTGGACAACACTTCTCTGTATTGTCCAGCCTTAAAAACCACAAGAGAATTCACACAGGAGAGAAACCCTATGGATGTGATCAGTGTGGACATCACTTCTCTCAAATATCACAGCTTAAATCACACCAGAGAATTCACACAGGAGAGAAACCCTATGGATGTGATCAGTGTGGACAACACTTCTCTCACCTGTCCCACCTTAAAACACACCAGAGAATTCACACAGGAGAGAAACCATATGGATGTGATCAGTGTGGACAGCACTTCTCTCACCTGTCCCACCTTAAAACACACCAGAGAATTCACACAGGAGAGAAACCCTATGGATGTGACCAGTGTGGACAACACTTCTCTGTATTGTCCAACCTTAAAAAACACCAGAGGATTCACACAGGAGAGAAACCCTATGGATGTGATCAGTGTGGACAACACTTCTCTCAGATGGGCAACCTTAAAACACACCAAAAAGTCCACACAGGAGAGAAACCCTATGGATGTGATCAGTGTGGACAACATTTCTCTGTACTGTCGCACCTTAAAACACACAAGAGAATTCACACAGGCGAGAAACCATATGGATGTGATCAATGTGGACAACACTTCTCTCAGATGATCAACCTTAAAACACACCAGAGAATCCACACAGGAGAGAAACCCTATGGATGTGATCAGTGTGGACAACATTTCTCTCGAATGTACAGCCTTAGAAGACACCAGAAAATCCACACTAGATAGAAAGCACATGGATCACTGTGAACAACACTTCTGTGTTGTTCACAGTGACGTCTGTTTGGTGTGAGAAGAGCTTCTTTAGAACAGGTGGATCAGAAAATACACATACCATAAAGTATAGCATACTTTTTCAAGTAACAATTTATTAAAGAGTCTAAGCTGAACACATTACATATATATGAGCATGCTGATTGTAGATCAAACATTGATTGGGTGACTCATTGTATGTTAGCATATTGAGTGAACTGGCTTTATTAGTATATATATATTTTTTTGCACATACATTTGTTCTTACTGTTTCTTAGAGTTTCTCTGACCTAGTCTTTGTTTCACTGCAATTTAAACAGTAGATTTTTTTGTATTTGTCCACCAGTTTTGTGTGTTTTTTCATGAATGATAGAGATAGAAAGATGTAGAGATAGATACAGTAGATGTTAAATTGATGGAGTGAGCAAAACATTGGTAGTGTCTTTTTACTGTTTCCTCTCCGTATGTTTTTATTCACAGTCCACAATAAATTTCATGAATTCTTTAATGTTGTTTTTGTTTTTTATTCAGCATATTAATAGCACTTTATATTTTAACAATACTGTTATTTTTCTTGGTGTCTATCTAGACATATTTGTCTACTGTTGCCCTCACAGGGTGACGTGACCCGAGCCGGTGGAGTCCTGATCCAGACCTGATCAGATCAAGTACATTCCATATACATTCACATGTTGTTTTCTTTTGTTCATATAGAACAGTCCAGTTACATCCAATACCAAAACAAAATATAATAAATTGTGGCTTCTGTCATTCTGTTCCTCAACACGTCACAAATTAAGTCCATTTCAACTCGTTATCACTCTTTGTCACTCCCATCTGCATTACTCCTTTAAAACTGTTTTGGACCAATACTGTAAACTTGCCTTTAAGGTGCATTTTATATTAAAGTGCCCGAAAGCATCATCAAGACCCAATACAAAACAACAAAAACTACTATAACACCTGATGCAACATGACAGGCTGTTGATTGTAAAATAAACCTTGAGGTTAATTTGGTTTCATATTACACTCTATACATTGCATTACAAAACTCTACCCAATTAGAATCACTGTTATTTACACTGTGTTGCAATTAAAAGTAGCAAACATGTGTTTAATCATCCTTCAGTAGGGATCAATGCAAAATACCAGTGTGTTTCTGTGAAAGGAGTTATCCTGTACTTTGGGAACTGCTGGGGAATGTCTGTCCCATTGTTAATGGCAGGTGAGAATGGGTTAGACCAGGTGTGTAACCCTGCTGGATGGATGGGACAACCAGTTTGCATGAGGTCCTTTTAGTATGATAAGTTGAGTGCTTACAGCCGATACTCCTGCAGTATCATGTCCAACATGTACAGTATGTCCTGTCAAAACTATTCATTGGCACCAATTATTGAGTGATTGGTGTCAATCACCTCTGAGTGACACAGCAGCTGATGACACTTAATGATTGAGGTGGAGCAGACTGAAAGCAGGAAGTGTTTGTTCACTAGAACAAAGGAATCAGTGTGAACACTAGTGCACACTGCACAAACACCCAACATGATTTTACAATGTTTTGAGGACTGGAACGGTGAAACCATCACAAGCCAACACAGGGAACACCACTGGTGTGTTTATTTTATGCATGTTTATTATTTAATGCTTAGGCCTGTTTGATGCTTGTAGATCAGTGGTTTTCAATCCTTTTTGAATCATGACAGCGTGGTGAACATTATACCTGATTGAATATAGACAACACTTTAAAATATATTGCCAAACAAACAAAGTAGCAAATGGTCTGAATTCTTTAAATATTTTGACTTTCTTGTAAATTCATGTTTGGCATTTTGAGTTAAAGTCTAAAAATGGAGCCCTGAAGGACCGCTCTTGGCCTCGGTACTTTGACCACTGTTTAAAAAACACTGAGTATGTTTAAATTATTTAGTTAAATTTAACAATTCAATAAAATATTAACTAGAGACAACTTTGACTGTATCACTTTAAATGCATTTGAGTTATTTTCATGATTACCGTATGTTGCTGCTAGTGAGTGCTAATGAGTGGGCGGAGGTTTAGCTGCACAGCATGGACACCCAGAGCCCATACTGCTACACCAGAACACTGTCTATACTATTAGAGCAGTAGTTTATTATGGAGCCCATACTGCTACACCAGAACACTGTCTTTACTATTAGAGCAGTAGTTTATTATGGAGCCCATACTGCTACACCAGCACACTGTCTTTACTATTAGAGCAGTAGTTTATTATGGAGCCCATACTGCTACACCAGCACACTGTCTTTACTATTAGAGCAGTAGTTTATTATGGAGCCCATACTGCTACACCAGCACACTGTCTTTACTATTAGAGCAGTAGTTTATTATGGAGCCCATACTGCTACACCAGCACACTGTCTTTACTATTAGAGCAGTAGTTTATTATGGAACCCATACTGCTACACCAGCACACTGTCTTTACTATTAGACCAGTAGTTTATTATGGAGCCCATACTGCTACACCAGCACACTGTCTTTACTATTAGAGCAGTAGTAGTTTATTATGGAGCCCATACTGCTACACCAGCACACTGTCTTTACTTTTAGAGCAGTAGTTTATTAGAAGGAACTGATGTGTAAGTGAACAAAATGTCCAGGACCATTTTTCATTACTAAGACACATCAGGAAATGATTAGGTGTCCTACATTATGCATAGTTCCCACCACCACATCTCATTTGTATCATGTGATAAAAATGGTGGTGGATGTTGTGGGATGTTTTGAGAGATGTCTGTCCCATTGTTAATGGACAGGTGATACTGGGTTAGGGTGTGTTTGGTAACCATAATGCTGAATTGACAACTGATTTGAATGGCCAACCAATTTGCACATGCTCCTATGTGTGATTAGTACAGTGCATGTAGACTATATCCTATAGTATTGTGTGAATGGAATGGAATATTTATATAGTATAGGGAATCATTAGACCAGGAAAACTAGATGTACAGAACATGCAGCTGGAATTGAACCTTATGTCCAACAGTAGCTACAGAGTACCTTTTAATAGCAGTGTGCTGTTTATGGATATCCTCACAACACTCTAATAGTCACAATTGTCAGTAATTCAGAAGGTGGTGCCAGATAATATTGTAAGGTAATTGCATCACTTTTCAACATACCTGGTCCTCACTATGTTCATGCTACAATGCCACATTTCTTTCTGCTCCTTACGTATCGTTGTACACGATATTATAACAAGCAAAACATGACATTGAAACAATACATCAAAAACAAACATTGAACACAGGATGTTTCTACAACTTGTAAAGGTATGTTGTCTGGGGCCAACACAACATGCTAGTTCATGGTCGAATTACATACATGAAACATTATTTGGCTTTAAAGTTGTTGAAGCAAAATACAGTGTGCACATATTTTCATGTTTTTATTACACTAATAACTCATGCCGTGTTTTATTTTCAAACTGAGACACAGAGACATCTCTGTGAGATCATTTTGTTTGAGTAATTGAAGCAAAACGTGTTTTATATAGAATTATTGTTTTATAATGCATGTTTTGACAGTGTGCATTCTTTTGGATTCATGTCCAATCATGCTTTGAGTTTACTCAAGTTCAGATATACTAATAGGATGTAGTTATGTCCATACATCAATGTTTCATTAAGTTTAGTTACATCAAATATGAAGCTTACAATGCAATCTCACATTTCTATATTGTTGCATAGAGCATGACCTGGGGGAGGAGAGAGGGGTGGAGCACATGCACAACCTCTCAACCAATCTTTCTGATTGGTTGAGAGGTTGTTCTATTGTCCTCCTCTTTGGCCAATCAATCCCAAGCAGTTAGTGGTGACAACTCAACCTCTCTAGTATAAGAAGAGATTGTTGTTGCAATTTCTCCACATCATCTCCAGGATATCATACATTTCTGAACACATCTGACTGTGCTCTCCAGACTTCAGGTGAAGATGAACTCTCTCAACCACACCATGGACAATTCTGCTCAGGATGATCATCAAGACCTCTGTAAGTTATTGTGTTTGTGTTTCTACATTGATACAATGTAGTGTTTCTACATTGATACACAGCATGTCAGTGGCAACCAATACATCTCTAAGTTAATTACTGTTTTCGTTTTAATTAGTGCAAACTAGGACAACCTGTTCTTTAACTCTTTCTAAAATGCAAAATCATGTCTTTACAAATAATCAATAAATTGTTGTCTTTTCATCCATGTAGAACCATCATGCTCATGCAGTATGTGCAAGGTGGTATAGCAATTTGCCTATTCTTAACCCTAGAATATTGACCATAGAACATGTATGTTAGTGTTAAAAGGAGCCAAAGTTAGACAGTAACTGCATTTAACCCATTTTGTTTTATTTTATTTTCTTGTCTTTGTCTCCAATTCAGTGCTGCATCATCAGACCGACTCCTGATGTTCTACCAGAGGTGAATGTGTCCTGTTCTACCAGAGGTGAATGAACAAAGACGTTTGGCTAAACAAAAAGACCACTGTTGTGATCAGTGTGGAAAACGCTTCCCTACAATGTCCACACTAAAAACACACCAGAGAATTCACACAGGTGAGAAACCCTTTGGGTGTGATCAGTGTGGAACACACTTCTCTGTATTGTCCAGCCTTAAAAAACACAAGAGAATTCACACAGGAGAGAAACCCTATGGATGTGATCAGTGTGGACAACACTTCTCTGTATTGTCCAGCCTTAAAAAACACAAGAGAATTCACACAGGAGAGAAACCTTATGGATGTGATCAGTGTGGTCAACACTTCTCTCAAATGTCACACCTTAAGGCACACCAGAGAGTTCACACAGGAGAGAAACCCTATGGATGTGACCAGTGTGGACAACACTTCTCTCGAATGGAACTCCTTAAAAAACATCAGAGAATTCACACAGGAGAGAAACCCTATGGATGTGATCAGTGTGGACAACAATTCTCTCAAATGAGCAACCTTAAAAGACACCAGAAAATCCACAATAGATAGAAAGCACATGGATCACTGTGAACAACACTTCTCTCATGCTCAGCCTTGAAGACGTGTCTGTTTAGAGTGACAAGAGCTTCTGTGAAAGGGGTTATCCAGGTGCATCAGAAAATACACAGACCATAAAGTGTACCATACCAATCCATAGATTTTTAGAGCAAACGTCTATTAAATAGTCTGTAGCTGTTTTCAAGACATTACATAAACATGAGCATGCTGATTCTAGATCAAACGTTGCTTCAGTGACTCATTGCAAGTAGCTTAACATCAGTTTATATATATATATATATATATATATATATATATATATATATATATATATATATATATATATATATATATATATATATATATATATATAATATATATATATATATATATATGTGGTGTGATGTGTAAGTGAAGACAACATCCAGGGTCATTTTTTTTTTTACGAAGACACGTCAGGAAATGTGTGGCCTACATTTTGCAGTTTCCACTGCCAAATCTCATTTGCATGTGATGCAAATGGGTGTGGGGTGTTTTTGAGAGATGTCTGTCCTATTGTTAATGGACATGTGATACTGGGTTAGGGTGTGTCCGTGTAACCATATTGCTGAATGGATGTGCCAACTGATTTGCACATGTCCCTATTGGTATGATAAGTCCAGTGCATATAGAGTAGTCCTATAGTATTGTGTGGATGGATGGAACATTTATAGTATTGGGAATAATTTGCTTTTATTTTTTTTAGACTGGAAAATATTACAACACCCAAAGGCAACTATAACAACTAGAGCTATTAGTCATGCCTACATTATGACTTTGCAAGGTTATAATCATCCTTAACTAGACTGTCTGTATAGTGGTTAGTCCTCTCTTTGGCCTACTGTTGGCCAATCAATCCCAAGCAGTGGTGACTTCAAGTTCTCTAGTGTTTGTAGTTGTCATCCTCCATTTTCTGTCAGAAATGACAGAATTATTTCTGACCTACACCTCTGAGTTAAAAAAAACAACAAAAAAAAAACAACAACAAAAAAAACATGTGGCACAGCAGGAAATGATTAGGTATTGTGTGGCCTACCTTATGCATAGTTCCCAGTTCCACCACCACATCTCATTTGCATGTGATAAATTATGGTTCTGAGTGTTGTGGGATGTTTTGAGAGATGTCTGTCCCATTGTTAATAGACAGGTGATACTGGGTTAGGGTGTGTCTGTGTAACCATATTGCTGAATGGATGTGCCAACTGATTTGCACATGTTCCTATTGGTATGATAAGTAGAGTGCATATATAGTAGTCCTATAGCATCGTGCAAATGGATGGAATGTTTATATAGTATTGGGAATCATTTGCTTTCAAATTATTTAGACTGAAAAATACTACAACACCTTAAAGGTGATAATAACAACTAGAGCTATTAGTCATCCCTGCATTTGGATTATAATCATCCTTAACTAGACTGTCTAGTGATTGCTCTCCTCTTCAGCCTACTGTTGGCCGATCAATCCCAAGCAGTGGTGACTTCTCAAGCTCTCTAGTGTAAGACGAGTTTGTAGTTGCCGTTTAGTTGGACCAAAAAATATTTTTAAATACTGTACATGCTGTACAGAGGAAAAAAACACCAATCGCCTATTCTTTTAGCAAGAAATATCCAGTCCTTCTTTGATAACAGTAGAACTTGGATTATCATGTAATGAAGGTCAGTTGCCCAGTCCTGTTTCTATTGTTTCTAATTCTCACTTCCAAGACCTAGAACAAATTATTCATGCTTCCAACTCTTCTTTTCTCTCTCTCACCTCAGCTCCTCAGTTCACAAACTGCATTTATAGTACAAGTGCATTTAGAACACAGAGCTAGGATTCTCACTAACATTTATAGTACAAGTGCATTTAGAACACAGAGCTAGGATTCTCACGGACATTTATAGTACAAGTGCATTTAGAACACAGAGCTAGGATTCTCACGGACATTTATAGTACAAGTGCATTTAGAACACAGAGCTATGATTCTCACTAACATGTATAGTGCAGATGACACCAATATATCCTCAAAACACAACAGCACTCTAATAGTCACTATTGTTAGTAATTCATGGGTGGGACAAACAGTTTGCATGAGGTCCTTTTAGTATGATAAGTTGAGTGCTTACAGCCGATACTCCTGCAGTATCATGTCCAACATGTACAGTATGTCCTGTCAAAACTATTAATTGGCACCAATTATTGAGTAATTGGTGTCAATCACCTCTGAGTGACACAGCAGCTGATGACACTTAATGATTGAGGTGGAGCACACTGAAAGTAGGAAGTGTTTGTTCACTAGAACAAAGGAACCAGGGTGAACAATTTTGCACACTGCACAAACACCCAACATGATTTTACAATGTTTTGAGGACTGAAACGGTGAAACCATCACAAGCCAACACAGGGAACACCACTGGTGTGTTTATTTTATGCATGTTTATTATTTAATGCTTAGGCCTATTTGATTCTTGTAGATCAGTGGTTTTCAATCCTTTTTGAATCACGGCAGTGTGGTGGACATTATACCTGATTGAATATAGACAACACTTTAAAATATATTGCCAAACAAACAAAGTAGCACCTGGTCTGAATTCTTTAAATATTTTGACTTTCTTGTAAATTCATGTTTGGCATTTTGAGTTAAAGTCTAAAAATGGAGCCCTGAAGGACCACTCTTGGCCTTGGTACTTTGACCACTGTTTAAAAAACACTGAGTATGTTTAAATTATTTAGTTAAATTTAACAATTCAATAAAATATTAACTAGAGACAACTTTGACTGTATCACTATAATTGCATTTTAGTTATTTCCTGGATTGCCGTATGTTGCTGCTAGTGAGTGCTAATGAGTGGGCGGAGGTTTAGCTGCACAGCATGGACACCCAGAGCCCATACTGCTACACCAGCACACTGTCTTTACTATTAGAGCAGTAGTTTATTATGGAGCCCATACTGCTACACCAGAACACTGTCTTTACTATTAGAGCAGTAGTTTATTATGGAGCCCATACTGCTACACCAGAACACTGTCTTTACTATTAGAGCAGTAGTTTATTATGGAGCCCATACTGCTACACCAGAACACTGTCTTTACTATTAGAGCAGTAGTTTATTATGGAGCCCATACTGCTACACCAGAACACTGTCTTTACTATTAGAGCAGTAGTTTATTATGGAGCCCATACTGCTACACCAGCACACTGTCTTTACTATTAGAGCAGTAGTTTATTATGGAGCCCATACTGCTACACCAGCACACTGTCTTTACTATTAGAGCAGTAGTTTATTATGCAGAATGAACTGATTGTGTAAGTGAACACGATGTCCAGGACCATTTTTCATTACTAAGACACAACAGGAAATTATTAGGTGTCCTACATTATGCATAGTTCCCACCACCACATCTCATTTACATTATGTGGTTAAAAATGGTGGTGGTCCTCATTATGTTTATGCTACAATGCCACATTTATTTCTGCTCTTTAGTCCATACATATCTTAGTACACTAGTATAAGAAGCAAAACATGATGCTAAAACAATAATATATAATATCCTGTTACTTTGGGAACTGCTGGGAATGTCTGTCCCATTGTTAATGGCAGGGTGAGAATGGGTTAGACCAGGTGTGTAACCCTGCTGGATGGATGGGACAACCAGTTTGCATGAGGTCCTTTTAGTATGATAAGTTGAGTGCTTACAGCGATACTCCTGCAGTATTGGGAATCATTTGCATTCAAGTTGTTTAGACTGCAAAATGCTTAGCAACATCTCGGAGGTAAACTATCAAACCAGTCCTGGAAAAATATGAAGAAATGATCAAATTGCACCAAACAACCATTCACACTGTCTGCTGTCCATTCACTCTCAAGTCTGTTGTTGTTATATACCAGTGGTTTTCAACCTTTTTGATAACAGGGACCACTATTTATTCTGTCTGTCCACAATTTAGTAGAGATAACTGGCAAAATGTTGGTCAAAGTAACAATTCTTCTACATGTCCGCGTAGATTCTTGAAAATTAAGTAACTATGATGTTTACACATAATTTAACTCTTTGAAAGTGTAAATGAAACCAAATAAAACCGTTAAGGGTCTGTTTTGTTCTTAAGAGTTACAGATCTATGAGGTTCCATTTGCTTACCAACTGTCCATCATTTAGTGGGCACCAGCTGAAATCCTGTCAGGCGCCAGTGGTTGAAAACCTCTGCTATATTCTGTACATATTTCCCTTTTCCTAAGCATGTATTTATATTTTGTTTGTATGTTTTTAAGAACTAAAAATGGACGGCCCTGATGCCTTTTGAGTTCATCCTCTTAGCAGTTTTTGTATTGACTGCACTTTCATTGGACTGTACCCATTCTGCAATCTTATTTCTGCAATCTAGATTTTAAATTCAAATCCTTCAATCAAAAATCTAAATTTGAACACCTCAGATCAAATTATTGCCTGTGCAATGTGGTTGCATTTGAGGGTGATTCCCTAGTGGGTGTTAAAAGGATTGTCATGTATGCTGTGTTTTTTAATGTTTTCCATTAACATTTTAGGCCTGACCTAAGTTTTCTGGAAAAAACGTCAAATGTTTATATAACTGCATCAAAAATGACATTTGAAATACTGTAATACTGTAGTGTACAGAATCCAAAGTGGATTCCCAGCCTTAAATGAAATGAAAAGAAGAGTTACATAGTTAGCGTTAAAACTTAATGTTTCAGCAAGAAATATCAAGACTTTCTTAACAACAGTACAACTTTGATTAGCATGTAGGTCAGTTGTCCAGTCCTGTTTCTGTCAATTCCAAAAAAAACCAATTCTCACTTCCAAGACCTAGAACAAATTATTCATACTTCTAACTCTTCATGTCTCTCTGGACTTTACTGTCTAGGCCTACACACCAAACTCAGCTCCTCAGTTCACAAACTGCATTTATAGTACAAGTGCATTTAGAACACAGAGATAGGATTCTCACTAACATTTATAGTACAAGTGCATTTAGAACACAGAGCTAGGATTCTCACTAACATTTATAGTAAAAGTGCTGAATGAACTGCTGTGTAAGTAAAGATAATTCCAGGACCATTTTTCATTAATTACTAAGACACATCAGGAAATGATTAGGTGTGTCCTACATTATGCATAGTTCCCACCACCACATCTCATTTACATCATGTGATAAAAAAATGGTTGTGATTGTTTGTGGGATGTTTTGAGGGATGTCTGTCCCATTGTTAATGGACATGTGAATGTGATACTGGGTTAGGGTGTGTCTGTGTAACCATATTGCTGAATGGCCAACTTATTTGAATGGCCACTGATTTGCATATAGTGAGTGCATGCAGAGTAGTCTTATAGTACTGCGTGAATGCAGTGGAATATTTAATTAGTATAGGGAATCGTTTGACCAGGACATAATTAAACTAGATGTACAGAACGTGTTAAAAAAATGCACACAACATCTTACATTCCAGCTTAGTGAAGAGGTGGTTTTGTGATTTCAGAAAAAACACTTGTACAACAGAGGTGTCACCATATTACTGCAGCTGGAACTGAACCTATAACCGATATAAGCTAAATAGTACTAAGACACCATGATATCTTCACACAAAACATCTAATAGTCACAATTGTCAGTAATTCAGAAGGTGGTGCCAGATAATATTATAAGATAATAGATTGTATTACTTTTCAACATACCTGCTCCATATGTTCATGCTGCAATGCCACATTTCTTTCTGTCCTTATATATCGTTGTACACGATATTATAACAAGCAAAACATGAAACTGAAACAGTACATCAAAACAAACAGTGAACACAGGATATTTCTACAACTTGTAAGTTATGTTGTCTGGGGCAACACAACATGCTAGTTCATGGTTGAATTAATACATGAACCATGCAAATGTACCGTTATTTGCCTTTAAAGTTATTAAAGCATATGTTTGTTACACTAATAACTCATGTAGTGTGTTATTTTCAAACTGAGACACAGAGACATCTCTGTGAGGTCAGTTTGTTTGAGTACTGAAGCAAACGTGTTTTACATAGAATTATTGTTTTATAATGCCTGTTTTGACCGTGTCTATTCTTTTGGATTCATGTCCAATCATGTTTTGAGTTTACTCAAGTTCAAATATGCTAATAGGATGTAGTTATGTCATACATCAATGTTTCATTAAGTTTATTTACATCAAAGCTTACAATGCGATCTCATATTTCTATATTGTTGCATATCGCATGACCTGGGGGGGAGGAGAGAGGGGTGGAGCACATGCTCTCTCAACCAATCTTTCTGATTGGTTTGAGAGGTTGTTCTATTGTTCTCCTCTTTGGCCAATCAATTGCAAGCAGTTAGGGATGACCACTCAAGATCTCTAGTATAGAACAGATTTCTCCACATCATCCGGGATATCAATCATTTCTGAACACATCTGACTGTGCTCTCCAGACTTCAGATGAAGATGAACTCTCTCAACCACACCATGGACAATTCTGCTCAAAAGGATGATCATCAAGACCTCTGTAAGTTAATTACTGTTTTCGTTTTAATTAGCACAAACTAAGACAACCTTATCTTTATCTCTTTCTAAAATGCAAAATAATGTCTTCTCAAATAATCAATGTATGATCATGTTTTTCATCCATGTAGAACCAACATGCTCATGCAGTGTGTGCAAGGCTTTATAGCAATTCTTAACCTTAGAATATTGACCATAGAACATGTATGCTGAGTGTTAAAAGGAGCCAAGTTAGACAGTAACTGCATGCATACTATTCATGCCATGAGGGAGTAAAAAATACAGATTTCTATGGGAATTGGTAAATGTTGAATGGCTGAACAGTTGAGTGCATACATTAACTTGTAAAGTGCATGACATGTGTTTAAACAACATTTCTCTTGTCTTTGTTTCCAATTCAGTGCTGCATCATCAGACTGACTTCCCTGTTCTACCAGAGGTGGATGAACAAAGACGTTTGGCTAAACAAAAAGATCACTGCTGTGATCAATGTGGGAAAACGATACCCTACAATGTCCAGACTTAAAACACACCAGAGAATTCACACAGGAGAGAAACCCTATGGATGTGATCAGTGTGGACAGCACTTCTTCGCCTGTCCCACCTTAAATCACACCAGAGAATTCACGCAGGAGAGAAACCATTGGATGTGATCAGTGTGGACATCACTTCTCTCAAATATAACACCTTAAAGAACACAAGAGAATTCACACAGGAGAAAAACCCTATGGATGTGATCAGTGTGGACAACATTCTCTGTATTGTCCAGCCTTAAAAAACACAAGAGAATTCACAAGGAGAGAAACCATATGGATGTGATCAGTGTGGACAGCACTTCTCTCACCTGTCCCCTTAAAACACACCAGAGGATTCACACAGGAGAGAAACCCTATGGATGTGATCAGTGTGGACAGCAGTTCTCTCGAATGGAACATCTTAAAAACACACCAGAGAGTCCATACCGGAGAGAAACCCTATGGATGTGATCAGTGTGGACAACACTTCTCTCAAAGGTCACACCTTAAATCACACAGAGAATTCACACAGGAGAGAAACCCTATGGATGCGATCAGTGGGGACAACACTTCTCTGTATTGTCAGCCTTAAAAAACACCAGAGGATTCACACAGGAGAGAAACCCATGGATGTGATCAGTGTGGACAATACTTCTCTCACCTGCCCCACCTTAAAAACACACCAGAGAATTCACACAGGAGAGAAACCCTATGGATGTGATCAGTGTGGACAACACTTCTCTCAGAAGAGCAGCCTTAAAAAGCACCAGAAAGTTCACACAGGAGAGAAACCCTATGGATGTGATCATTGTGGACAACACTTCTCTGTACTGTCCAACCTTAAAAAGCACCAGAGAGTTCACACAGGCGAGAAACCATATGGATGTGATCAATGTGGACAACACTTCTCTCAGATGATCAACCTTAAAACACACCAAAAAGTTCACACCGGAGAGAAACCCTATGGATGTGATCAGTGTGGACAGCATTTCTCTCGAATGGACAGCCTTAGAAGACACCAGAAAATCCACACTAGATAGAAAGCACATGGATCACTGTGAACAACACTTCTCTCATGATCAGCCTTGAAGACGTGTCTGTTGGGTGTGAGAAGAGCTTCTTTAGAACAGGTGGATCAGAAAATACACATACCATAAAGTATAGCATACTTTTTCAAGTAACAATTTATTAAAGAGTCTATTAAGCTGAACACATTACATATATATGAGCATGCTGATTGTAGATCAAACATTGATTGGGTGATCATTGTATGCTAACATTTTGAGTGAACTGGCTTTATTTTAGTTATATATTTATATATATTTTGCACATACATTTGTTTTACTGTTTCTTAGAGTTTCTCTGACCTAGTCTTTGTTTCACTGCAATTTAAACAGTAGATGTTTTGTTTTTGTCCATCAGTTTTGTGTGTTTTTTCATGAATGATAGAGATAGAAAGACTTAGAGATAGATACAGTAGCTGTTAAATTGATGGAGTGAGCAAAACATTGGTAGTGTCTTTTCACTGTTTCCTCTCGTATGTTTTTATTCACAGTCCACAATAAATTTCATGAATTCTTTAATGTTACTTTTGTTTATTTTTTTTAGCATATTAATAGACTTTATATTTTAACAATACTGTTATTTTTCTTGGTGTCTATCTAGACATATTTGTCTACTGTTGCCACACAGGGTGACGTGACCGAGCCGGTGGAGTCCTGATCCAGGTGATAGATCAACTACATTCCATATACATTCACATGTTGTTTCTTTTGTTCATATAGAACAGTCCAGTTAATCCAATACAAAAAAAATATAATAAACTGTGGCTTCTGTCATTCTGTTCCTCAACACGTCACAAATTAAGTCCATTTCAACTCGTTATCACTCTTTGTCTCTCCCATCTGCATTACTCCTTTAAATCTGTTTTGGACCAATACTGTAAACTTGCCTTTTAAGGTGCATTTTATATTAAAGTGCCCGAAAGCATCATCAAGATCCAATACAAAACAACAAATAATACTATAACACCTGATGCAACATGACAGGCTGTTGATTGTAAAATAAAAATGAGGTTAATTTGGTTTCATTATTACACTCTATACATTGCATTACAAAACTCTACCCAATTAGAATCACTGTTATTTACACTGTGTTGCAATTAAAAGTAGCAAACATGTGTTTAATCATACTTCAGTAGGGATCAATGCAAAATACCACGTGTTTCTGTGAAAGGAGTTATCCTGTACTTTGGGAAATGCTGGGGAATGTCTGTCCATTGTTAATGGCAGGTGAGAATGGGTTAGACCAGGTGTGTAACCTGCTGGATGGATGGGACAACAGTTTACATGAGGTCCTTTTAGTATGATAAGTTGAGTGCTTACCGCGATACTCCTGCAGTATCATGTCCACATGTACAGTATGTCCTGTCAAAAACTATTATTGGCACCAATTATTGATGTGATTGGTGTCAATCACCTCTGAGTGAACAGCAGGTTGACACTTAATGATTGAGGTGGAAGCAACTGAAAGCAGGAAGTGTTTGTTCACTAGAACAAAGGAATCAGTGTGAACAATAGTGCACACTGCACAAACACAAATGTTTTACAATGTTTTGAGGACTGGAACGGTGAAACCATCAAAAGCCAACACAGGGAACGCCACTGGTGTGTTTATTTTATGCATGTTTTTATTTAATGCTTAGGCTGTTTGATGCTTGTAGATCAGTGGTTTTCAATCCTTTTTGAATCATGACAGGCGTTGATGAACATAATACCTGAGTGAATATAGACACACTTTAAAATATATTGCAAACAAACAAAAGTAGCAATTGGTTGAATTCTTTAAATATTTTGACTTTCTTGTAAATTATGTTTGGCATTGTTGAGGTTAAAGTCTAAAAATGGAGCTCTGAAGGACTGCTCTTGGCCTCGGTACTTTCACATGTTTAAAAAACATGAGTATGTTTAAGTTATTTGGTTAAATTTACAATTCAATTAATAATATACTAGAGACAACTTTGACTGTATCATTTAAATGCATTTTAGTTTTTTCATGATTGCCGTATGTTGCTGCTAGTGAGTGCTAATGAGTGGGCGGAGGCTTAGCTGCACAGCTGGGACACCAGAGCCCATACTGCTACACTGTTTATTATGGAGCCCATACTGTACACCAGAAACTGTTTCTTTACTATTAGAGCAGTAGTTTTATGGAGCCCATACTGCTACACTGCACACTGTCTTTACTATTAGAGCAGTAGTTTATTATGGAGCCATTACTGCTACACAGCACACTGTCTATATATTAGAGCAGTAGTTTATTAAGCAGAAGGAACTGATGTGTAAGTGAACACAATGTCCAGGACCATTTTTCATTACTAAGAACATCAGGAAATGATTAGGTGTCCTACATTATGCAGAGTTCCCAACAACACATCTCATTTACATTATGTGGTTAAAAATGGTGGTGGATTGTTGGGGATGTTTTGAGAGATGTCTGTCCCATTGTTAATGGGCAGGTGATACTGGGTTAGGGTGTGTTGTGTAACCATATAGCTGAACGCAACCAATTTGCACATGCTCCTATGAGTTTGATTAGTACAGTGCATGTAGACTATATCCTATAGTATTGTGTGAATGGAAGGGAGTATTTATATAGTATAGGCCAGGAATTGTTTGACCAGGACATAATTAAACTAGACCTACAGAACGTGCAGCTGGAATTGACCTTATATCAAACATGCCAGTGTGTCGTTTATGGATTATCCCCACAACAACACTCTAATAGTCACAATTGTCTGTAATTCAGAAGGCTGTGTCAGATAATATTGTAAGGTAATAGATTGTATCACTTTTCAACATACCTGGTATCATTATGTTCATGCTACAATGCCACATTTCTTTCTGCTCTTTAGTCCATACATATCTTAGTACTTTAGTTTCTGACTCACCACAGAATGTTTCTCTGGGCAGTGGCAAGAACAGAGGAGAGGTCTGAGGCAGCTTAAATGTTGCCTGACTGATTTGTTTAGGTGAACATGATTGGTCCCTTGGGTTGGATCAGTCCATCTGAGTGTATGTATTTAGAATATGAGTTAAAAACCACGGTTATTAATAAAGTACTGAGTAGTGGGCCTTTTGTCCAAATGTGGTTTTGCTTTAATGAGTGTTTTAATGATGTCTTTCAGGCATTTTGTAGAAACTGGGGATTGAATTATCAATCAGGTATCAGTTGGTATGGTCAGTGGGTGGGGCTGGCTCTATACAACTGTCCAGCAGGTAGTTCTGGAGTGTCAGCCTAGCTGAAAGACCTCAGACCAACTGACCAGTATATACTTTGTTTTTGGCTTTGCTGCTGCTTCCTGTTTCACATCATCATTCACTTGCAACGGATACAAGGTAATAAAACAATTGCATAGCATTTGGGACACTGCCTGGTATTTTATTTTGAATACTCAAACGGGAGTTCTTTTGCTAATTTTGAACTTTTTTATTTGTTGTATGGCGACTTGAGTGCTTGAAAGACACTTTATGAATAAATGTATTTATTAGTAGTAGTAAAGTCTGGAACTATTTACACTTAAACTAAAAAACTAACTGTGAGGTCATTTTGTTTGAGAGTAGCCTAATTGAAGCAAAAGGGGAAGGAAAGTTATTATTTGGATGCATGCTTTGACTCTGAGTGTCCTTTTTTTGCATTCATGCTTTTAGTTATGCCCATACATCAATGTATCATTATGTTTAGGTTTACAATGCAATCTCACATTTCTGTATTGTTGATAGAGCACATGACTGGGGGAGGAGAGAGGGGTGGAGCACATACAGCAGTTTGAGATTGGTTGAGAGGTTGTTCTATTGTTCTCCTCTTTGGCCAATCAACCAAGCAGTTAGTGGTGACAACTCAACCTTTAGTATAGGAAGAGAGTGTAGATGGATTTCTCTACATCATCTCAGGGATTCAATCATTTTGAACACATCTGACTGTTGCTCTCAGACTTCAGGTGAAGATGAACTCTCCTTCAACCACACCATGGCTATTCTGCTCAACAGCATGAT